>JBCFYV010001751.1:0-45706 GCA_039000515.1 Timema cristinae
AATCGGGATTTTTGGATCCAAAATTTCCCAAATTTTAAATTTTTTTGGGTTTCTTACACAGCCACTTCACTATTTCTAAAATGGCAACTTTTATTATCCAATTTTACAATGCATTTTCTACTTTTTCCAAACCTTTTATTTTAAGAAAACAGAAATCAACACTTTGTTTTTTTGTTAAAAAATTTTTTTTTAATATAAATTTCCAAAGCATATAATTAAAAACTTAACAAAAAAAAATGGGGTTGGGGGTTTCCTTTTTGATTATTATAAAAAATTTTTTTTACTATACTCCCAAGTTTTTTTTTTCATTACCTTTTCCTTTTTAATTTTTAAGGGCTTGATAAATTAAATTTAATTTTTTTACACCCACCTAATCCTACCCTTTGCATTTCCCTTTTGGGGGATTTAAAATGATTTAATCATTATTTTATTAAACTTAGAATACCAACTTGGGTTCAGATTTTTACCAATTTTACTAACGGGGGGATACCTTTATTCACAAAATTAAAAGGGTTTTTTTTTTTCGTACAATAAATTTTTAATTTTATTTTAAAAAGATTCACCTTTTAAAAAAAGCCAAAAAAACCCCAAGGGTTTTTAAATTTTTTAAAAATTCAGTTAAAAAAAAACAATTTTTTTTTAAAAAAAATTTTTTACTAAACCAAACATGTTTTGATTTATTTCGGGGAAAATTGTTTAATTCCAATTTTTTACATGCAAAGGATTTGGTTTTTTGTTTTATTAAAAAAAAAAATCATAATCACAACTTTTCCACCTTGGGCCGGGAAATTTTTAAAATACCTCCAATTTTTTAAACTTCATTTTATTTCCCCAATTTGTTTTTCCTTTTTTTAACAAATTAAAAATTTCCCTTTTTTCCTTGGGTTCGGGGGTTTATTTAATTATTCACCTTTTTTCTTTTTAATTATCTTAAAACTTAAATTTCTCAAAAGGGGGGGGCTTTTTCACGCCCTATTTTACACAAACTTTTTTAGATCATTATAATAATTTGAAAGTTCTCCATAAACTTTTTAAAAAGAACAAATTTTGTTCAAATTTTTTTTAAAAAACCCTTTTCCCCAAAAAAACGCCAAATAAAAAAAGAAAATCCAAATAAATAAAAAAAACAATAAGGGGCTACAAAAAATTTTTTAAAAACAAATACAGATCACAAAAAAAATTTTTTTCTTTTAAAAAAACGAATATATCACTGTTTTTTTAAAAAAAAAACTCCCCTTACCAGAATCTTTGATTTTTTATCTTTCCCTTTATAATACAAATTTCCTAACAAAACTTTAAATTTTACCTTTTTTTTGCATACTATCAATACATTTAATTACTTTTGAAATTTTATAAATGAACTTCCCCTTAATTTGAAAATACTTTCAAAAACCTACTTAAAACATCACAGCAGTTCTCTCTACAATTTTTTCCCTTCAGGTTCATCCCACTTGTCAAGATTTTTTGGGTTTTAAAACCCTCGGTTTAAACAGGGTGATTTTTTAAATGTAAATCTCCCAAAACCATAAAATCTTATTATAATCTCATCATAACAAACATCCTCAAAAGATTAAAACCCCTCCTTTCTACGAAACATACTTTTTAAAAAAGGGAAAACGGGTATTCTTCATGTTGAAGTCCTTCAAACCTAAAATAAACTGAATTTCCCTTAAAACTTTTACATTTCTTAAAAGATAAAGTTTATTTGGGGGAAAACTTAAGTTTTAAATTTTTAATGGGTTTTTCATCAGTATCAGTCTTCTTTTGCATAACTTTTAACTTTTTTTTATCAAATTTAGGGGTTGGGGGGAATGCACCACTAACTTTTCGTCTTTCCATCGCAGAAACACACCCTTGATTTTAAATCGATAAACATTTTTACTCATTTTTCAGAGCTAAAGATTGAAACAGGAAAAGGGGATAACACCTGTATCGTTATGTATACCTTCTTGGCCGAATCACAAAATTTTGAAACCCAAAAAACCCTTTTTAAAATTTTATTTTTTCCTAAGGGGTTTAACATTTTTTTTACAACATTAAAACGGGGGCCGGGAAAACTGACACATTTTTCTGATAAAATTTCAATGTTTTTCACAGATTGGGCAACTAACCCCTTCTCGTAAATGTAGCACTCAAACACTGTTACCCATGACTTTTAGGGGCGATTATCTTTTCTGTTTTCCCCAAAATATATCGCATCTTCATTTTTCTCTATCAAAAAATGAAAAAGTATCACAAACTAACCCAATATAAATACCCCATTCTACCAATAAAAAACCATGATTTAAAGGAAACCTTTGGAAAGGAAGGAAACACAATTAACTTTGTTTTGGGGGAGCATAGTATAAAAAAGGGGGCCTCCTTTAAAAGAAGAAGAAGAAGAAGAAGAAAAGAAAACCTCCTCGCTTAACACCCCTTTACCGTCCCAAAAACCATACCACATGAGGGGGGAAAGTTTGTCACCATTTATAATACCCTTTTTTTTTGAAGCATTTCCCGGAATTTTTGATGGGCTCCATGATTGGGGATGATTTTTAAAATTTTCTTTTTTTTTAGAGGGAAAATTTTTTCCCCCTCCCTAATATAATACGACATTTTTCAAACTGGCTTCCTAACGACTTGCGCCAAACACATAAGGGGTTTATAATTGAAAGGGGAAGATCTATTTAAAAAAGATTAAATGTCATTCCTTTGTAAATTTTTTTTGAATTTGGGGGTTTTTTTTGTAAAAATTTTGAGAAGGAATTTTATTCAGTGTCTAGGGTTTATATATTTGAATGGTTTATTTAAAAAAAATTTGGGGTTTAGCTGAACGGAAAACCAAATGCCCAAATGTATCTCTCTGATCTGTTTTTTCCCTGTTTGAAAGGGCGAATATACGTAACAGTTTTTTAAAGGGGAAAAAAAACGTTTTCACTGTCAACATTGGGGGAGGCACTCATACTTTTCCCCTGGCAAAACGTAATAAAACCGACCACTCTTTTTGTTTAAAGGTTTTTAAGACCTCAAACCCCCTTTTTAAAAAATTCAACCATTTTTTTTTATTAAAAAATTTTGAATTTTTTTTTAAAAAGAAAAACCGCTGTAAAAGCTTTAACAGTTTTTAATTTTTACAAAAGCCCCTTTTTTTCTTTTTTAAAAATGGGGGAAAAGTCTTCACCGCCCTAGTGCAGACTTTAAAATATAAAAAATTTAAAAAAACCGTTAAATTTAACGCCCCACCTTCAAGTTTTTTAATTTCCTTTTCCCAAAAAAATTTGCCACCATTTTATTTAAAAAAATATTTTGGTTTTTTCGAAAATTTTTCTTTTTCCTAATTCCCCCTTTTTTAAAACTCGGGGAAAACAAAACTTATTTGATGAATGGGGGGACAGTTTTTCTTTAAAAATTAAAATTTTCCTTTCCTTTGGGGGTTTTAAAAAAAACCCTTTAAAAAATTACCCTTTTTCACTCCCCAAAAATATTTACCCCGGGGGTTTTTTCCCCCAAAAAAAAAACCCAAAATTTAACATTTTTCGTCAAATTTTTTTCGCACGGGTTTAAAAACGCAGAAAATTTTGTTTTTCCCTAAAAAATAAAGACCCCTACACTGCTTCGACCAAAAGGCAATGCCCCTTTTTTTGTTGTCCCACAACAAAATATTTAAAAACATTTTAACCCAGCCCCGGGCCCCAAATAAGTGTTTTCCCATGTTTTTTTTAAATTTTTTGAAAAAAATTTTTTTGTGCCTACTTTTTTTTTGAATATATTTTTATACAACCCTTTTTGGGGAAATTGGGAAATGTTTTTTCGGTTTCAAGGGGCCCAAAACATATTTTGGGGGCTGGGGCCCCCTTCCCAATTTTTCCCCAAAACCCCCAATCCCCATCCGTTAGAGGAAAAACTGGGTGCGGGGGCCTCCACCGGGTTTTTTTCCCCCAAAAAAAAGGGGAAAAGGGGGGTCTTTCTCCCTTATTTCCCCCTCCCCCGATCCCTATTTCCCTACCCAAAACCCCCCGTGGATTCCAGTCTCAAACCCTTTGCTTCCTCCCCCCCCCCCCTTTCACCTTTCCCTCCACCACACATTCCAACCGTGCTCTAATCAAAATTTTGGCCCTTTAAACTATTCGTTTTCCCCTTTTTTTATTTCACCAATTTTACGAGGGAACCTATAGGCCCCTATTAGTCGGCGCATTTTTTAAATTTCCCCTTTTTTAAATAAAATTTCCCCTTTTAAAAAATTTTCTTTTTTTAAAAAAATTAAAAATTTTATTTTGAATAAATTTTGGGGTTTTTTTTTAGTTTTTTGGAAAAATTTTTTTAAAATTTTTAAAAAACCATTTTTTACCTTTTTTAAAAAACCCTTCGGATTAATTTTTTTTTTGAATTTAAAGTATTGTTTTTCCCCCCCTTGGATTTTTTCCTTTAGACTAAAATTGGGCACTTTCCCCTATAATGGAAATTTTTTAATTTTCTTTCAACGGGTTATTTCCCCCCATCAATTCTTAAATTGACATTCTTTTAGGTGCAAAAGCTGGGTCTTTTTAACAATCTTTTTGGGGGTAGACCTTTTATTTAAAATTTAGTTTCCCCCCTTTTACTTGATCCTTTAAAAAAAATTTTTAAAAATTTTTTTTTTAATTTTTACATTTCTTTCAGGGCCCCTAAAATAAAACCCCCCTTTTTTAGTAAACACCCCGTGAAATTTAAAAAAAATTAACCCCCCTTTCTTTTAATTTCTTTTTTAAAATTTTTTAATTTTAAAATTCCTTTTTTATTTTAATTTTTAAAAGGGTTTTCCCTACCCCCTTTTTTTTTAAAAAATTTGGGTATTTTTTTGAAGGGCATTTCCCGGGTTTGTTTAAGAAATTTTCCTACAAAAAAGGTTTTATTAAAAAAATTATTTAACCCCCTAACTTCGTCCCCGTTTTGGGGGCCCTTTACTACTCCAATTTTTTTTGCCCATTGACCTTTTTAAAAATTTTTAATTTAATATTTTAAAAACCCTTTTTTTTCCCCTTCCTAAATTCCCCTTTTGGGGGGTTAGGGTGGGGGTTTAAGAATAGAACAAATTTTAAAAATTAATGGGATGTTTTTTTTTTTTTAAATTTTAAACTTACTTTTTAAATTAAATTTTTTTATTTCGAAATTTTTGGGTAAAACCCATAAAAAGAAATTTAAATTTTTCCAAATTTTTAAAAAAAAACGGGGAAAATTTTTTTCCCGTTTTCCTTCTTTTTTAAATTTTTCTTTCACTTTCGAGTTTTTTTTGAAAACTTGAAAATTTTAAACAATAAAAGGGGATTTTTACCTAAAAACAAAACCCCCCCTTGGGAAAAAATACTCTTTTAAAATTTTTTTAAATAAAAAGACTGTAAGCTTTTCCTCAAAAACTTATTTTTTAATTAGAAAAATTTGAAAAAATTTTAAAAAAAAGCAACTTTTAAATAATTTTTTGTTTTTTTAAAATTTTCCAACCTTTTTTCATCTACCCCCCAAACCATAACTTTTTTTTTTAAAAACCCAAAATTACGAAAACCCCGGGTAGTAAGGGCGGTCTAAAAAATAAAATAATAAAATAAAAAAAAATAAAAAAAATAAAAAAAAATTTAAAATTTAAAAAAAAACCCAAATTTTAATAACCATAATTTTTGAGGCTCATTTACAAATGGGGAAACCAAAAATTTTAAAACTTTTCATTAAAAAGCTCACCCACCCAAATCAAGGGAACACTTTTCCCAAAACAAAACCCCACGGATAATTTTATTTTTTGTGGGGCCACCTAAAACATCCAAAAAAAAAACCCAACATGGGTCGGACAACCTTACACACTTTAAAAGCCCTGCACGGGACAAAATTTTAAAGCATAAAAAACCTATTCCCGGGAAGGGAAACACAAACAAATAAAGGGGATTTGCTTGGTTCCTTTTCCTGCCCCTTTTGACCCACTTGACCCCATCTCGCCATTTTGCTTAAAACATTAAAATCAACCCAACACCAACATTTATTATTATTTTTATAATTATTATTAAATCTCACCATTTTACTCCCCTTTGGGGTTATAGTTATACACACTTACACTATGTGAATGTAAGGAAAATTTGAATAAAAGGGGAGAACCATTTTAAGGGGGACCAAACCAGGCCCTTTTTTCCCCAAATTTTTCCCAAAAAATTGTATAATACATTTTGTCAGAGTTAAAGGAAGGTTGGTAATCAATAAACTCTCCCGGGACCAATTAACCCCCCGGACCCCCATCAGAATCTCCCCCTTTCCCCTTAACCGCCGGCCCCCAATCCTTTTTATCACCTTCACTTTTTTTAAATTTTTTCTTAAATCAAATACACAAAAACTAATATTTATTACATTGTTACCATTCAAATACGAAACTTCAAAAATCTAATTTCCAATCTTGAAACTAACAACTTGCTAATTTACCCCCCCCCCCCCCCCCCCCAAAAAAAAAAATTGCTTTTTCAGATTAAATTTCCAAAAAAAATATTTATTTTTTTTAGGGTTTGGCATTCTTCACTAACATAAGATTTACCAATATACAAAAAAAAAACAACGTAAATCAATTTAAAACCCCTTTAATTTTAAAATTTCCCCTTTTGGGGGGGAAAACAACTATTCGTTTAAATATTTTCAAAAAAATTTTAAGAAACATGAAATAAATCTTGTTTTCCTATATTACCTTGTTTTATCTATTTATTTATTTTTTTGTTGTTTTAAAACTAAAAAGCTTGAAAAAATTATGAATTTGGGCGTAATTTATCTTTTTTTAAAAAATAAAAAATAATTTTAAAAAAGGGGAAAAAAAATAAATTATTTAAAATATTTTTTTTAAATAAAATTTCCGAAAAAATTTTTTTTATTTTTAAATTCTTTAAAATTCTTCATGTTAAGGGATCCATACAACACCCCTTTTTTAGGAATTAAAAAAAAACCAAAATTTTAAATTTTTGTCAAAATTTTAAAGGGTTTAAATATTAAGGGTAAGGTTTAAAAATATTTAATCATTTTTTTTCTAATTTGACAACAAACTTTTTGGTTTAAACTTTCAAAATTAAACGTAACATAAAAAAATTTTAAATTTCCCAACCTATTTTTAAAAATTTTTTTCTTCAACCTTTAATTAATCAAACACTCAATTTTTTTCCCTTTTAATTTAAAAATTCCCCTTTTTAAAATTTTTTTCATTTTTACATTAAAAAACTTAATTATTTGTAACCTATCATGTTTTTAAATTTTAAAAAAAATACTTTATTCAAATTAATACACACCTTCATTGTAAAATAATTAATAATTCTTGTTTTTCAAGAAATAATTTTTAAAATTATCGAAAAACAATATAAATTAATATTCAATATTCAATAATTTTTCTTCCTTTGCTAAAAAAAAAATTTTTTTTAAGGGGGGTTGTGGTTTCTTTCATTTTAAAAACCTTTTTTTTAAAAAAAAAATAAATTTTCTAAACTTTTAAAAATTTTTCTAAAACGCCTTTAACCATTTGTCCGAAAATTAAAAAAATTGGAAAAAATAATAATTTTCCCCCCAAAAAGAAATTAAGTTTTCCCCCTACACTTTTTCGACACTTACATTTCCATTATTCAATATGATTATTATTTTTTAATTTAAATGAAGTTAAAAAGAATTGGGGGGGGGGTATTTTTTTTTCCCTTTTGAAATACCCAAAAATTTTGCCCCAAATTTTCAAATTCCTTTTTTTTTTTTAGACTAAAAGTTTTTGTCAATTTCACTGTAAAGGGGAAAAATTTCATTTTTAAATACAATTTTTTGGCCCCCCAAAATGGCTCCAACCTGTGGGGAGATTTTTAACATATTTGGGTTGGTCAACAAATCAATCAATGGGGTTTTAAAAATTTAAAAATACACTTTAAAAAACTAGAAACGCCCCCTTCAAATTTAATTTGGGTTGGTAAAATAGAACCTAATATTTCAACCTTTAAATAAACCTCCCAAACAATAACAAACCTTTTTTTTTAAAATTTTTTCACTTGTTCTTAAGGAAAGGGGGGTTATTGAAATTTTTTATATCCAGGAAAACCAAAAAAAATTAAAAAAATAAAATTCTTATTTAACATTCCAAAAATTAAAGCTCGTTTTTTGCCCGGGGGCCCGGGGTCGAATCAAATGGTTTGATTCGGAATTTAAAATTTAATTTTGGTTTCCTCCATTTTTTAAATTTTGGAAAGTGCCCATCCATTCCCATCTTTTACCTCATCGGGGTGTGATCCACATTTTTACTCTAAAAAGGTTTGAACCCGGGATTGGGGACTCCAGCTAAATTTCCCGTTCTACCTAAACCGGGGTTTAAAAGTCCTGGGCCTTTAAACTATAGTTCAGGGATCCGGGCTCTTCTTTTCGTCGATCCGTCCCGGGGAATTTGGAACTTTCGGGTTCGTTTAATTTGGGGGAAAAATTTGGGTTTTCCCCAAATTTTTGGGAATAACATTTAGGGGGAAACCCGGGCTCTGGACTATATCTGTCGGATTGCGTCCTGGAATCTTCGACTATATCTGTCGGATCACGTCCTGGAATCTGGGACTAAATGTGTCATATTGAGTCCCGGATTCTTGGAATATATCTGTCGGATTGAGTCCCGGACTCTTGGGACTACATCTGTCGGATTGAGTCCCGGACTCTTGGACTATATCTGTCGGATCGCTGTCTGGAATCTTGGGACTAATATGTGTCGGATTGCGTCTTGAATCTTGGGATTATATATGTCGGATTGATTCCCAGACTCCTGGAACTATAGCATTCAGGAATACCCGGACTCTTGGACTAATATGTAGCGATTGAGTCCTGGATTCAGGGATCTACAACATTCAGGATTGAGACACAGACTCTTGGGAATATATCTGTTGGATTGAGTCCTGGATTCTTGTAACTACAAATTCAGATTGAGTCCCGACTTTTGGGGAATATATCCGTAGGGAATTAGTCCCGGCTCCTGGGTATATATCTGTAAGGATTAAGTCCCGACTACTAGAACTAAAACTATAGCATTCAGGATTGAGTCCCGGCTCTTGGTAATATATATTCGGATTGAGTCTCAAACTCTTGGAACTATATCATTTATGAATGAGTCCCGGACTCTTGGGACTATATCTGTAGGGATTGAGTCCTGAACTCCTATAATTATAACATTCAATAATGAGTCCTGGACCCGTGGAACTATAACATTCAGTATTGAGTCCTGGACACATGAAATTATAACATTCAAGATTTTCTCCCGGGCTCTTGGAACTATAACATTCATGTTTGAGCCAAGAGGCGTGACACTATATTAGTAAGGATTAATTCCCGGAATATTGGGAATCTACCTGTTAGGATTGAAACCTGTACTCCTAGAACTATAACATTCAGGATGGAGTCCCGGACTTTTGGAACCATAGCATTTAGGATTGAGACTTGGACACCTGAAACTATACACTTCAGGATTGATGCCTGGACACCTGAGACTATATTAGTAAGAATTAATTCCTGAAATCTTGGGAATATACCTGTCAGGATTGAGACCCCGGACTCCTAGAACTATATCAGTCAGGATTTGGTCTCAAAGTCCTTGTATTTATTCAGTTACATTAAGCTTGAGATAAACCACTTTGGCCATTCTTAATTAATGAAATCACTTTTAAATTTTAACAAAAACATTCAGATTATATATAACTTTGTTTTTTACCACCACATCTCAATACCCGTTCGGGTTATACGCTTTTGTTCTAATTACGCTAATGGTTTTAGGGATTAAGAAGGTTACATTTATAGAAGTGTACCCGCATTTGAGTGTAGAGAGAGAGTGGAACACCATTTTGTAAAAAAACACTCTCAGTACACCTGACTAATATTCGAACCTCTATCTCCTCGTCATCGACAGTCTAGTCTACTGTTAGAGTAGCGCGTTAGACCATCACGCAGCCACAGAAGCGGGTCAGATTATATTGAGTGTGAAAATAGAGTAAGCAGTGTTAAAACAAATGTATAATTTATTTAACGATATTTTAATTATCTGTAATCATCAACATTGTTCAGTTCATTCAATTTTACAAAAAATTTAAAGTAACAACCAATTAATGTTTTCACTATTTTTTTATCAAAGTAATATTGTTTCGAATGTTAATAAAGGAAAATGCTACTATTAATTTATTACCTAAACTTACTCAGTTTCTTGAATTAGGGTTGTTATCTGGAATCTAACCGAAGGTTGACCGAAAATGATAGAATTCTGATACCGTCGATTAAACAAATTCTTTCTTTTTTTCAAATGTGGTTTTCCATCAATATTTTCTGTTACATTTCCTTGACCTTATTCCTTACAAACTTGTTCTCTTCAGTAAACTGACCACTCATTATACTGGTTTTTAAAACAGAAGCTAGTGTTCATGAAATATATAAATATGATATCTAAAAGCCAATTTCTTCAACATCAGGTTTAATTTCTTGTTTATAACCAGTGATTGAGTACATGATATTATGCAGGGATATATGTAAATATAATATATTTATAGTGATGTTTGTTTTATTGATGGAAAGATTTAGTATGAATTTGACAAGTGAATTAAAATAATCTACACTACAAATTATTTAACGACACTATATGTGGTGAAATATAGAATTTAGTTTTAAAATGAAATATTGGGAAATAATATAATTACCAACTGATAACATTTTAGTAGTAGTATTGTTGCCAAACATATGCTTATTAATGTTGAGAAGTTACTATGTGCTTTATTTGTGACAGTTTTTGCATGGACTTGGACAATGAGTTCTTTAAGTGTGAATGATGTAAACAAAAAAGACGTAATGAAAGAGAGGATTAAATCTTTACTGAGTAAACGTGACGTCAACGAGAAACAGTGCTTTGATTCTCTGTGAAATGTTATCAACTTTGATAACAAAAGTGAATAAATCTAAAATAGAAGACAAGTAGTACCACATGGCTATTGGTTACTTAGAAGTTATGATTTCCTTGAAGTTCAGAGAGTTGAACAATTAATATTACCAGTGATAGATGCAAAAACTGATGTTGTGTATTATTGTTCAAATGATGAATTGTTTGATATTTTATATAAAACGCATGTATCTATTAGACATGGTAGTAGATACCATGCGATAAAAGAACTTGGCCGTCGTTTTAAAAATACAACTCAAAATGACATTTTTTTGTGAGCCTTGTCAACAAAAAATAAAAATGGGAAAGAAAGGCGTTGCTGTTAAACCAACGATATTTTCAGTACTGAATTCAAGATGTCAAGTAGACCTTAAAGATTTCCAGTCTCAACATGATGGCAACTAAAAATTTATTTTAGTTTACTTAGACCATCTTACTAAGTTTATTGTGTTAAGACTTCTTCAAACAAAGAGAGCAGAAGAAGTCGTAACGCAGTTGCTTGATATAGTCCCTGTTATTTGACATTCCATGTACTCTTCAAACCGACAAAGGCAGAAAATTCTTTAATAAACTTTTAGATGAATTAAAAATAACTTGGCCAGAGCTTAAGATCGTTCATGGTAAGCCAAGATAAAGCCAGAGCCAGGTAGCGTCGGCTAACCAAGACATATAAAACAATTTGACAACTTTATGCAAGTCAATCAATCCATTTCCTGGAGTAACGGGCTAAAATATATTCACTTTATGACAAACAAAGATCTTAACTCTGTTATTAAGAGGTCACATTACGAGGGCTTGTTTAGATGTGCACCTAGAGTTGGACTTTCAGGATGGCTTAGTGGGATGGTTAGGCAGCGACAAATAATGGTGGTGTTTGTTTTGGTCTTGTTTAATGAAATATATTAATTATCATACGAGTGTATAAATGTGATGTAGGTTTTAGAAGTATTTGAAAGAGTTTAGAAAGAGGTCCTCGTTCTATTAATGTCCCTACTCGTCAGTTAATATTAGTATTAATTTATTTTTTATTGCAGCTTATCTATAATTTTTATATTCTTATAGACAACATGGTATAACCTATTCACGTTTATTAAATTGTTCTATGGGTTGCATTCGTGAATATCATTTGTTGTTTTTACATTGGTTTCCATTAAATTTATTAATTTTAAATTCTGCTTTTGTTTATTTATGCTTATAGACCTAAATTACGTAATTAGTTAAAATAGAATGTTGGTTTGTGATTTCAAAAGTGTATATTAAAATATATTAGGTCATTTTATTTAGAATTTTACTGTGTAAATTAAGTTTTATTTTTTAATAGTTATTATAGCCTATTAGTTTTATTTAGACTAGGTATTAATATTTTAATAAATGATTTATTTATTTGATTGAGTGGGAATTAATCAATTTTAATTCTTGTTCAATCATATAAATGTGTTATAACTCTAGCATGTGTCGAACACACGACCACCCGGCGTACCCTGGCTGTTTTCTAACTCATACTTCAAAGATGGGTTGGGGCGTCCTCCTCCGTACTGAACAGTGACTCAAGCTGTAGGATACTCTCTCCACAAGTTGGTAGCTGAGTATGTAAGGCACTTTGAACTATCCCCTTAAGGCCTTTGGTCCTGTCAAGCGCAAGTCTAAAAACTATTTTGTGTGATAGTGGGTGAAAGGGTGAAAGGCGTGGTGTGGCTTCACAACCGACCCAAGTATCCTTCCGCGCCAAAAAGAGGAGATGTATCACGGAAACCGTAGATGGCGCTAGCTACCGGACAGGTCTTGCGGAAAAATTATACGTTTGGAAATATCAGTTTTCTCAAGAACGAGTGAAATTTTTATGTTAATATTTTCAACACTCCTTCTAAGATAATGTATCGATGTTTATTAATTGTCACATTTTCTTATTTTTGTTATGAAACCGACAGTTTTCTATTGAAAAATGTCAATTTTCTCTTTATTTGATCACTGTTAAAATTATAGAGGGGGTGTGTATATAAAAAGTATAACTTAAGCAACATGCTTTTTTTCTTTAACAAACCGTTCGTTACCTCAAAGAAAATTGCAAAACAATAAAAATTCTTGAAGATAACAGTTTGTTCCCATGGCCTTGCATTTACACGCCAAATGAAAAGGGACAATTGCCTTGACAACTGGTGTCCTTCTCCAGCCGCCCTCTCCTGAAAAGGTCTAAAACTCGCTGCTATTTACAAAAAAAGGAGGGTGTTTCCTCAAGTTAGTAGTTTTGCCAATACTTATATGTTATGCTAATCGGCAAAACAATCTATGTTTTTGAAAACATGACCTAGTACGAGTACGTAACTGCTGACTCAGAACAATTGACAATTTGAGTTCCTAGGCTTACGACATTCTTGCACGCTATAGATCAGGAGTCTTCAACCTTTTTATGTCCAGGGGCCAAATTTTCTGTCTCTTGTTGGCTCGTGGGCTGCAATACTGTACCGATATTATTAGGATTGAATTAATATTAAAATATTCATAACAGCTCAATCTTATAATTACACTAGGATTAGAAGTTCTCGTGAAGTATGTTCTCTGTTGTTTCATAACAGGAGGTTGCGCGATTTGTCTTGTAGACAAAAGCTGTCATTTGCCAGTTTGAAGTAAATTTGTATTAAAACACAATACTTTTCTTCATGAAAAAGGCAAAAATCGTTTATAAAATGACATCAAATATTTATTTTATTAGTTGATTATGAAAAATATATATCTGTGTTTGTCATTATTTTTCCTCTGGAAATAATTTTATATTTTTCATGAACCAGTGGGCCGCAAAAATTGCTACCACGGGCCGCAAGTGGCCCACAGGCCTCGAGTTGAATACCCCTGCAGTCTAGATTATTTAAGGTTGCAGCCTACGACAATAACCTATTTTGTTGAAAATGTGAACAATATGCCCACACATCATGCTCATAACACTATAATTTGAAGATAAAATTGGACGTAAGGTCTGTAGGTTGTGTTTAAATCAAACGAATATATAGAAGGAAAGATAAGAAGCCAAAGAATATTTAGAAGGTCAAGACTTAAGAAAATGAAATTAATACCATATAGATATAATTCTATAATTCTAGGTCTATGTAGGCATTACAGTCCGTATTCCAGTACCTGAAGTTGACAAAGGAAGAGGAGACGCCAGATATATTTTAGCTGTTATAATGGAAAATATGAACGAAGGATTTTTTCGGTTGGAACAAGAAATGGTCGTATCAATCAGCTGTATTCTCGGTTCCGGTTCAGTGTGTGTGTGTGAACCAATAATAATTACAATTGAAGAAGTACCAAATTTCGTGACATCGATCTAGTCTGTTGCTATAGCTCAAAGTGACGGACTGGTCAAGGATTCAGAAAATGTTTAGGCAAATACAGTGTGATGAAAAGTGTGCTTGCTTAAAAAATAATGTACGATGCAATTCCAAGTGCCATTCTGGTAATCCTTTTTGAAATAAATGATAAAATAATAAATCATAAGAATTTTTATTATATTTATTTTATTAATACTATTACTTCACTTCATATTTTGTTGTTTTGACCCATAGGCGTCGCTAGCTCTTTTTTTGGTGGGGGAGAGGGGGACACGTCCGTACTCAGTTTTTATGGGTGGAAGGGGTGAGCGGTAGAGAGGGAAGGGGTACTTGCAATGGTCCGTGGTGGCGTCCCCAAATTGAGTTGTACAGTTTTTTTTTATATAAAATATTTTATGAAGCATTTTAAAGTGTTCTAACACATAATTCAGATTGTAGCTATTAGAAAATTTAATAAACTCCATTAAGCTACAAGCTTGATGAGAAAAAAAAAACTAGATTGCTATTCATACTTTGGAAGATGGGTTAAAACCTTTTTTTGCTGCTACGGCCCTAGAAATAACCAATTTTCCTTTCACATTAAAGAAAAAAATCATTTTCTACCAAATGAATAACAAATATGTGATAACTTATTTAGCTAATGTATTAATCATATAGATAAATCACCTTAATAATATTAATGCATTGATTCAAACTTGGATAATCTTTTTCATTTTTCTGACTAAAACACCTCGCTGCTTCTTTTATATTGATGCTATCTAATACGTATTTGTGCATGTGACAAACTGCAACGTGATTTAGTCGTTTTTGTGTCATACTTGGTCTTAAGTAGGTTTTTAGTCTCGCAGTGAACTAAAAACTATTGGCAACACGAGTAGTAGACGAATTAACGTCTCGATATTTGAAAACAAATTCGGTTCACTAAGGTGTGTGTAGTAACACTCGCAGTTGGTAGTTGAAAACAGCAGGGTGCGAGGTTTTGAAAGATGGGATTCATTATATAATAAAATAATTTTATGACAGTTCTGAAAAATCAACAGATTTAGGGAAAACCCCATTAACTTGGCAACACAGGCTGGAAATAATCAATGAAAATATTGAGGAGTATTTAAGGGTATAATTCCTTCCAGCAAAAATAAAAAGGAACTATTTCCAAGACAAATATAAAATACAGCTAGTCTTGTCTAATGAGTTCTGGAAATTAGAAAGTAAACTGTCAATCATTGTTAACTAAGAAGTCAAGCTGCCAAATATATACTATATTATTAACAAAACTATGTTGTACTAACATTTTTAACATTGAAATTGACTTATTTACACCACCACTGTGAGAAACAGGTTTTTTCCAAATTCAGTACTTTTTTAAACGTTCCTTTCTGAGAATACTATTTGGGGGGAGGGGGCTTGTCCCCCCCCCCCCCCCCCGCACTCTCCCATATCCCGATAACGACGCCCGTGCATTTGTCCTGTCTAGTTTTAGTTGAGTTAGCCTGATATTAGTTTAACATTAAATAGCGTGTTTCAATTAAATTACAAGGGCCATTCTAGCATTTCTTAGAGTAATTATTGCTAAAATTATTTTTTTTTGTTAAAGATTTAGGTTTTATGTTTATTTATTATAGGTGGTCTGGTGGTCTAGGGGTAAGGTGTCAGACTTCTGTGCTGGCGGCTGGGGTTCAATCCTCGGTCCCGGCACAAATTTATCTGATTTCCAAACCCTTCCTTCACCTCTGACAATACATCTTGTGAATGTGGGGAATGCCAGGCCTCCACCGTGGTTCGGATTCCACGTTAAACTGTAGGTCCTTCATTTCATCTCACAATCACCCTAACTCCACATTAGCGTAAGTGCGTATAACCCGAACGCCTAAAATTAATTGCAGTTTACTAGAAGATTAAAAGAGAAAAATTCCATTTTCTCTAAATTGGCTATAGCGATTCTTTCTCATTTTAGACTCAATAGTCAATAATTTCCTATTTTTCTGGTCAAAATTTATAAAAAAGAAATTTAATAACAATGCGATAAACATAATATGTGCACCCCCTAGTAAAATGACAAAAAAATTAACCGGAAGTCAAAATTTTAATATGAAATGTTGACCCTTGGGGACCCAATATCGATATTTTTTATGGGTCCAAATATACAAAAGAAGACGTTCTTTCTTTGAAAATAATATTATGAAATTTAAAACCATGAATAAAAAATGTTTTACGTATGTCTAGCGCAATTTGTTCTCGGGTTTGCTAGTGTATATTATATTACTAATTTTGAGTAAATATCTCTATTACTAAACAATAGAGCGAGAAAGTTCTAGTGGAGTTCTATATCATGTATTTTTTAGCGCTTCCTTTTTTCTTTGATTTTTTTCTTTATATTTATTTATTTATTTACCATTTGATTATGTCAAAAAATAACCAAATATACTTATTCTTGCTCAAAACACGTCCGGAAGCTGCTTTTCCTTTCCAGGTCTCCTTCAATCGCTCTTACAATATAGTCAAATGTTTCTATGATCATCCTATGATAATCTTTAAACTTTTCTGGATGTTATCGCAGTGGTAAACACGTAGTGAATTAGTCACTTCCACTCCTCTCTATATTAAACTAATGCACCCACGTCCTTTTTCGGTTAATAGCCATTTTCAAACTTAAATTATTACTATACAATAAAAATAGTTCTTAATCATCATCAGACACGTTCATGTTGAAGGTCTTATACCAGATCTCGAGTCAAACTATTTCCATGCGTGACTAGTGTAGGCACGAGAGTTAAGTTATATCGGACTGGTGGGGATTCTGATTCTGCGAAAGACGGCTCCAGTGTAGGCACGAGAGTCAAGTTGGATCGGGCCGGGGTCTTATCCAGTCCGGTCGGGCCGGGTCGGGCGAAAGACGGCTCCAGTTGAGGCACGAGAGTCAAGTTGGATCGGGCCGGGGAGTCTTATCCAGTCCGGTCGGGCCGGGTCGGGCGAAAGACGGCTCCAGTTTAGGCACGAGAGTCGGGTTGGATCGGGCCGGGAGTCTTATCCAGTCCGGTCGGGCGAAAGACGGCTCCAGTGTAGGCACGAAAGTCAAGTTAGATCGGGCCGGGGAGTCTTATCCAGTCCGGTCGGGCGAAAGACGGCTCCAGTGTAGGCACAAAAGTCAAGTTGGATCGGGCCGGGGAGTCTTATCCTGTCCGGTCAGGCCGGGTCGGGCGAAAGACGGCTCCAGTGTAGGTGTAGCCTTTTAACTCGGACATTCTCCTGAATCAGCTTCAACCTGTGTGCCGCGAAGGGTTAGCATAGGTGTGCCACGGAAGTTTGGGAGGAGAAGTAAAAAAGAAGCGAAAAAAATATATAAAATTGAGGATTGAAAATAATATTTATTTGTTAAATCAATAATTAACATAATTTTTATTTTTAAATGACAGGATTGTTAATATTTTATTTATTTACTAAACACAATCTTACATTTTTAATGATAAAATCTTTCCTTAAAAAAATTGTGTTGTGCCTTGACAATCTTACGACCTTGTTCAATGTGCCATGCATTGAAAAAGGTTGATAAACACTATCCTGGAGCGTTCACATACCTTTTATCTCCGTGGTAGTGGTTCACAAACGGGTGATAATGCATTACTGTATTTGACAACTTTGTCGAGACTAGCATCTTCTCGAGGTTAATAGAAGTAGTGCACACGAATTGCGGAACAAATCATCCGAGCTCGGTAATACCCTTACACAAACAGAGGAGTAAAAATTAAATTCATAATGACTTTGTTCAAAATGGAACATAGAGGTTAGGCTAGGCTAGGCTAGGTTAGGTTGAAGTATGTTAGCTTAGGCTTAGTTAAATTTGGTTACATTAGTGGTTAGGAGTGGAGAATAACAGGTTGTTCCACAATTTGTGTGGACAGTCTGACAGGTATACTTTAATCTGCATTTGAGTAGGCCCTAATTGAATGTCTGCTGGCAGGTATACCTTATCCCGCAATTCAAGTGCGCCCAGTAGAGGTACCCCTAGAGTAGTGTTAGAGGGTGGAAATCTGAAAGGAGTGATGACAACTAGAAAAAAATATTTGCTACAAAATGAGGAGAATCTTAATAGGTGAAAGGAAATAAATACATACTATATTCTCCATGATAGAAGCATTTATTTAAGTTTTCTCACTTTAGGAGATATTTATAATCTAATAAAAGCTTATGAAACGTTGTTATTCATCTTTGTTCGATGCCCGATAGATAATCTGGGGAAACGCTATGCCCCTGCAGGATAGAGCGAAATTGTGATACAATTTTAGCATATAATTATAGCAGAGAGAATAATTTAATAAAACTCAAATTTCGAATCTATACTAAATAAGGAAATCAAACAAAATAAGTATAAAGATAAAATAACAAATGTTCCAAAATATAATTTAGAATTTTTGTTATTATTTTTATTCGGGGATATTAATTTTTTCTGTATTTGTTACCAAACAAATAATTACAGTAAAATTTAAACACATGTTGAAATAATTAAAATCATATATTTTTATCAACACAACAACAATATATTTTTCTTAACAAGCGCACTGATATGAACTCATTAATAATTTAACATACAAGAAACTTGACTTGAAATAATAAAAATAGATTTTTACATTTTTATCACTGCGTCTTACCTCTATTGGCTATACTCACTTAAAGCTGTTATTAAAGTTAACTGATTTAGCTGTAATAATGATGGTCCATCTTTATTAATAAATCTACTTTAAAACGTTCGTAAGATAATAAAACCCTGTAATCAGAAACATAAAGGTAGGTCTGACAAAATAAAAAAAAACAATTTTGTTTTATGTTTAAATTTTTTACCCTGTAAAATTCATGCTTTAATTTCCTTTCAGTTCCAGAGGCAAAAAAAGTTCGCTTTGCAATAATCCTTGAACTGAAAGGCCAGCAACTTTTTATGATCACACTTTACATTGTCAACTTTATAATCAACCTTATAATATAGTTGTAAGTTTACAATTATTTGTAGAGTATGGATTTCTTTTTGTCTGTAATTTGCATCAGGAACAGGTTTGGTCAACGTTCTCTACATGCTCGCTGGGTTATAATTTATATACATCAATTATTCACATAGCTATAGATGTAATTATTTAACTGATATCAAACATTACTTTCTATCAGCAATAGAGTATATAAGCCTAGCCATGTGGTCAATCTTTATGATATATTAATTGCATTCAATCACAAATTTTGTAAATCGAGTTAGACATATCTTATCCAAACTTATTGTATTTTATAAATTAGTAGCGTTCGTTGATATTTATCTCTTATTGATGTTATAGGGACATTTGTTTTAGTTAACTTACACAAGTCAGAGATTTATTTTTAAGTACTCAAATGCAAAAAGTTTATAAATCCTTATTAATTTGACAAAATATGCCTAATGCAAAATATTACTAAAATAACATTCATAATCTTGGAGATTGATTGCGTTAGGAGCCCAACCTGAAATCCTCACTTTTTGAAGTGTGTACAAATTAACATCAACAGTTTATATTTACTGCAACCATTCCTTTGTGTTACGAGTAATGAGTCCTACTGCCGGGGGAAAAAAATCTGTGAGCTTACAATAACTTTATCCAATCCTTTATTGATACCCTACTGATATACAGTTAAGGTCAAACGATTTACTTGAGAATAACTTAAAAATAATGGAAATATGCGTATTAAAATTATCATTCAAAGGGAAGCTTGGCATTTCTTAAGTTAATACGTTGAAGATACTTAATTGAGAGCCTATTTGGCATGTTGTTTAGTGGTGAGTGTAGTACAGGGCGTTGAGAGTTGCTAACAAAAAAAAAGCGTACCCTTGTTTCTTTAAAGAAGGCTAGTGAGTATCAAATCCATATTTGCAATTATCAATTACTGATAACTAGTAAACTTAATTACTACAGTTGGATATAAAACTAAATTAATTCGGAATAATTACATTATGTATTACAAAATGATATAAATAAAACTATCCAGGTATATGAAGAAAAGTACCTTTTTATTGTTAAATACTATATAATTTGACCACTATTTAGTTGCTTGATAGCTTATTTTTATTTTTTATTTTTAGCATCGCGTGTTATTACCTATCCAGGTTATACGAATCTGTTCTAATTACGCTAATGAGCTAGGGATGAGGAAGGTCGAATCTAGAGGAAATGTATCCAAAATGTAGTGGAGGGATAGGGGAAAACCATTTTGGAAAAACCACCATAAGTACACCCGAGTGGGATTCAAACCCCAGTCTACCTGTCATCAGCAGTCTAGTCTAAAACGAGAGTGACATCTTAGACCGTGTGGCCACTTAAGCAGATTTTATAACTAAAAATCATTGTTCTCTCATCTATTACTATTCCATTGTGTACTGTACATCTCATCAGCATATTTTGCAGGACTATATACAAGTATCATACATTCAACAGTTGTTTTTACAAATGACCAATAAAAAGTGTAAAATAATAATCTTGGCCACTTATAACTCATGAAATGTGGTGATATTATATCGTACCATCAACAATTATAGCTTGTTAAAATAATGACACTTATTTTAATTGCTTTCAACAAACGAATAAACTACCCGCCTACCATCCTGAAACTTTCTCTTTCCAAACAGCCTAGAATTAATTTCTCATACTACTCTCCAGTGTAAGTACTACAACCTTCCATAATTATCTTCAACCTGTATCAGATTTGGACGAAGATGAGTACTATAATAAGGGATCTAAAAGGTTGACAAGTGAATAAAGTGTTGGAAGGGGACATTATATCAATTATTTTAAGATTATGAGATATTATCAGAAATTTTTATCAATTTGATATTATATATTCAGATTGGGGCGATCTCTTGACGTACATACATTTTAAAACATAGGCTTACACAAAAATGGTGTAGAGAGCATTATACTCCTTGAATGTTTATATCTAGATAGCCTCTGAATGTTACAGAGTACTTCATATGAAAAAACACCAAACTTAAATGTAAAAATTCCAAACATAAATGGAAAAATACCAAAGTTAATTGTATGGCACAGCACCTTTAAGATATGGTATAAAGGCCAAGTGAACACTTGTTTAAGTAACTTGGATAACTGCTCAATATTTATAGCTATTATATGAACAATATTAGAATAATTCAACTCTCCACACAAATTATTTAAAAAAAATTATATATATATATATATATACATATAAATCACCCTTACATGATGTTTCGTTAAAATGTCAAATACGTGATAATATAACATAGTTTATAGGGTTTTGGATCGTCCAGAAAATGGAATTGGACTAGTATTTTGTTTGTCTGGTGTATTTATTGTAATATATCTTGGTACATATACACCAATCATGAAAAATCCCCATGAGCTAGGCTAGACTTATTTATGTTCGTGTTTTTCTTTTGTTTTCTAGCAAGTTTCTTATTGCCCTTCTTGCGTACTTTCTTTAATGGCGTCTCACAGATGTAATGCTTCTTGTGGACACAACTTTTAGCATTCCAGCGGTAGTGGTTGGTAGGATCCATCATGATGCAGTGCCATTTGTGGTCAGTGTTAGGATTTTGTCTGGAAAATCCTTGGTGTACTAGGTCTTCACCAGTGGCTCCCCAAACCCAGTGCTTAGTTTCCCAGTTGTAGATGCCACCAATCCATCGCTCTAAGCGAGCTGCAAAAACAACAGAAGATAATTTAACAACTTAATACCTTCAAATATTAAATACATGCTCCAAAGCTTAAATAATTATAATTGTTTTAGTATTTGTGTTATGTGCTTGAAATCCCCCTGTTTTTATAGTGTGGCAGCTGAGACTATCTTAAGCCTCCCCTCCCCCCAATATTTCCCATGCATATTCAAAACCCTTGTAGTACAACCTGTCACCACCAGCTACACAATAGTAGTCGAAGAGGCTCAGAAGTGAGTCCCATCGTCCCCTCACATCCCTGAGAAGTTGGTTTATAAATACTTAAAAAAAGAAGCGTTAAGCTTTAGTCCACAGGCCAGGCAGGTGAGCTCTACTTTATTTATATTTAGTTAAGTAGATCACACGCTGAGACAACCTCTAGACCCTAAGAGATTTCAGGCCTATTTTACGGAAAAGCATTGCAATTTATGTGAGTAGTTAGAGCGGTCGGATAGTACAGGCTGGGGATTGGTGGGATTTGGTCACGTGACCACGCCTCCTGCTCTGTGATTGGCTGCTCCCCTCCTTCCCCCACCCCTCCTTCCGCTGCCCTACTTTCCTCTGATTGGCTGTTGGTTTTCCCCCTCCCCTACAAACCCTGGACATGTTGGTTCTTTTTTATTAATTATCGTTAATTGATTATTGTTAATTAATTAATTAGTTAATTGGTAGGATAGAGGCGTTGGAGTTATTATTGGTAGGATAGAGGTGTTTTTATTCATCAATTAGTGCGCTGTAGTTTATTTGCTGAAGCATAGAGCCACTCGCGCTCCACGTCTTTCTCCTCCGATTGGTAGGATAGAGGTGTTGGAGTTATTATTGGTAGGATAGAGGTGTTTTTTATTCATCAATTAGGGCGCTGTAGTTTATTTGCTGAAGCATAGAGCCACTCGCGCTCCACGTCTTTCTCCTCCGGATGCCCGATAGTAAATGACACAAGCTTCTCTGGCAGGGGCTCGCTGCCTTCTGATGACCAACTCAGCCTTTCACTTTTCCCTCCCCACCCCTCCCCCCAGAGCCGGGGTTGTTCATCCTGGTTTTCCCCCTCCCCCGGTCATTCCTCCTCTTTCGCCACCCTGACGCCAGCCTGCCGGGACGACAAGTGACATCGATAACCTTGGGTTTTCCCAATGACGTAATCATCGCAACCCTGGCGCCGGGCTGGCGGGCAGACAAGTTGGGACAAGAATAGATAGTGACCTCAGCAACCTGGGTGTTTCCAATGACGTAATCATTGCGTGTTATGTCGCAACTCTAGCATCTCTAATTATGCACAATCAGGGGCCTCGTTATCCACAGTTAGGGGCCACTACCCCTGTCACAAGTCTACTAAAATTGTTTGTTTGGTAGCTTCTGTCGAAATGCATGGAAATGTACCTCCACCCGCAGCTCTCGGACGGGACAACCTGGGTTTTTTCCTATGCCGTAATCATTGCGTGTTATGTCGCAACTCTAGCAGCTCTAATTATGCACAATCAGGGGCCTCGGAATCCGCAGTTAGGGGCCGCTATCCCCGGCACCAATGTATACTAAAATTGTTTGTTTGGTATCGTCTTTCTCAATGCATGGATGTGTGTAACCGTCACGGACCGGAGGAGTAAGTTAGAATGGTTCCAGCGTTTATGTGGTGTGAGGGAGTGTATAAAACCACCATCCCCCCTGAGCGAGATATGAATCCACTGCCTCCAACGGCCATAACGTGTACCCGACCCTCCCAATACTTCTTAAACAAATAAATGTAATGTTTCCGTACATTAAAAAAAATGCATAAGTAATGACCGTAAATATATATCAGGGCTGAATACATGGCGACAGTTTGGTGGGTCGTCAAGACAAGAATGATGGCGCCAGGTTGGCGGGCAGACAAGTCAGGACAAGAATATATCGTGACCTCGACAACCTTGGGTTTTCCCAATGACGTAATCATCGCGTGTTATGTCGCAACCCTGGCGCCAGTATGTCGGCACAACAAGACGAGTTGAGACAAGCTTAAATATCGAGGTCATCGACACGGGCGCCAAGTTGGCGGGCAGACAAGAATATATCGTGTGACGTCAAACGAGGGAGGGTGGGGGTGGCTATAAAGAGGGGTGCCCGCTTGGGTGTCTATTTATAAACGTTTGTAGAGCGGGCCAATATGGACAAGTTACAGCAGCTGGTAAATATCGTCGACGCGGTGCAGACCGTCAAATTGTGTGATCTAGCCGTAGATCAAAAGTACTCGGTTGATAAATTAAAAGCCGTCAATACAAAGTTCGGGAGACGTCTAATAGCCTATCTAGACGGCGAGTTTTGTGTATTTTTACCCTGCCGGTTTGGTACTCTTACAGATGAAGACGTGTGTGAGTTAAATAAAGAAAAACTGGTATTTACCTGCGCCGGAGTAAAACCCGGTTCACCTACCGTTGTGAACTTTGAACGCGTTTAAGAGACACGGCAGTTAACAACAACGGGCAGCGGAGCACTCTACAGGACGTTTAGCTCTCAGGTACGCTCACCATGCTACGATCCGGCTATATTAATTTAATGTTTGTGGGCCATACGATGGAGGGGCGTGCCTATATGACGGGAGAGAATGTTCACAGTGTCGAGGTGTGTGATAGACAGGTAATTTACAAAGTAGAGGAGCGAGGCTACATAGAGTTTTGTGACTCTACCTGTCACACGATACGGGCGACGGAAGTACTACCCTACGAGAGAATCTTGGAAACGTATATGTGTGATGTAACGTGCGCCGTTTACAATTTCCGCAAGGGGGACGTGGTAGCTGTGTTACCCCGACCTCCACCTCCACCCTTCCGAGCTCCACACCAGCCGTCACCGTACTTCATGCCACCGCCACCCTCAGAGAGACAGCCGTACACAGCCCCAGAGTCACAGCCGTACCCAGCCCCAGAGTACCCACCACCAGAGTCGTCTGTCTACCAGTCAGTAGAGTCACCTGCGTGCCCACCGTCCGAGGTGTCTACCTACCAGGCGTCAGATTCACTGGCGTATCCACAGTCAGAGTCGCCTGTTTACCGGCCAGCAGAGTCACCTGCGTGCCCATCACCACCGCCGGAGGTAAAGTCTGAAGAACCTGTAAATCTCGAGGATTTAACAATTTACAAAAATTATTCAAATGTTAAAATTATAGGTGAAACGCCCGCCGACTACATACTCGGTCTGGGCAATTTCGGTAACGTTTTCCTTCCAAAGTCAATATATTATTTGGATTGTAAGCGCTTTAAATCTAAAGCACGCTGTATGATATATCTCGGAGGACAAAGTGTGATGTTTAAAAGTGAATTAATAAACTAGACGTACTCTGCTGCTGTCATCGGAGCTAGTGGTGAAATTTTGAAAAAAAAAACACGTTAAGAGCGAGTGTTTATTTCTTTTGCTGCATCTCCAATTGACATTATGCCGTTTGTGATGGATCCTACGCAAAGCTATCCAATCTTATTCGGCACAAAATTCAATGTCAGCAAACTGCTGCTCACCAAGATACCTGTTGGGACGAGGAGGTATTATGCAGGGCGTTAGACATGATCGAGAAAGAGGAATACAGCCGTGTCAAGTGCTTAAACGAACTTGAGAAAAACAAAAGTTATAACGTTGTGCTATCGGAAGAGCCCGAACCTAATGTTATTGTGCTTGAGTTTGTTGGAAGAGTAAGATTGCCAGGTAAAAACTGTGGAGATATTATCAATATACACTCTAGTGTCTCTCAACGTGTCTTGAACTATTTTGGAGGTGGCTCCTACTCATTTTCTAGATGGTAGATGTATTTTATATGTATTGGTCAAAACACCTAAATAATATTGCTGCTTGTTGTGAATGTTTTAAATTAACCAATTGTTGATTGGTAATAAAATTGACTCCTACTCATTTTCTAACTGGTAGATGTCTTTTATATGTATTGGTCAAAAGACCTAAATAATATTGCTGCTTGTTGTGAATGTTTTAAATTAACCAATTGTTGATTGTCAATAAAATTGACTCCTACTCATTTTCTGGCTGGTAGATGTATTTTATGTGTATTGGTCAAAAGACCTAAATAATATTGCTGCTTGTTGTTGTTTTAAATTAATCAATTGCTGATTGTCAATAAAAAAAAAACTAGCACTAAAATGTCGTTATTATTTTTAAATCCTCGGCTGGACAATCAAAGACCTGAAGGAGACGCCAACATTGTTGTGACTTAGTTTGATATCCAGGGTTGAATTGCTTATCTAATCCATAATATATATTTACGAGTATATCTTACCCCCTTAATGTGAACAAACCAGTATACGTACTAAGATACATATGTAAGCCAAAGTTTCCAGGGTTCGATTCCCGCGTGCAGGTGTAATTTTTTTAAGAATATGATATGTATTAAAAGGGTGAAGAAGAAAATGCTACATATAAAGGAGGAAGCAGCTTTCTCATCACGGTGTTAGGAAGACTGCCCACTGCGCCAAGTGTCCAGAAAGAATGTATAACTCTCTCTCTCTCTCTGTGAAGGGAGACATGTATTGGTCTGTTAATCTATGTCGCGTGGTCAACGGTCAAGACGTCTAAGGAATCACTTGGCCACGAGGCGTTAGCATGTCTGTCTGTCCCCCACCAGAGTCAAGTGTCCAGGCTTCGATTCCCTGTATGACTGAAAATGTTGGTTCAAGAGGGGAATGGGAACTAGTACACCAATTGAAGCAAAAAGACGGTCTTACACATGTCAGGGGTTCTAAACCCTATATTAGCCACATGTCATGATTTTTTTTCTGGGAGAGCGGATTCCTGTAAGGTTTTTCCCTGTCTCACTCTCCGTGCAAAAGTTGGGGTTCACTTCCATGTCCTTTCAAAAAAAGTAATTATGTTGCTACCAACCCTATGTCAAATATGATCCTTTGAGCTGGTGGCAATCATCCAGTGAACCAGGATTCGAACCCCTGTCCTTGTTTCTCGTCACTGCGTGTGAAGCGTTAGGATGTCTACACACGGCGCCAAGTGTCCAGAAAGAATGTATCAGTCTCTCTCTCTCTGTCTGTGAAGGGAGACTTTTATTTGCCTGTTAATCTATGTCGCTTGGCTATTGTCAATGGTCAAGACGTCTAATGAATCAGCTGGCCGTGAGGCGTTAGCATGTCTGGCCACCGCGCCACGTGTCCCGGCTTCGATTCCCTGTATGACTGAAAATGCTGGTTTAAGGGGGAACGGGCTTTGTACTTAACTAGACGGTCTTACACCCATAATGCTTGAGACGGAGCTTCTATGATAGTAGAGAGGGTGTAGACGTTAAAACGCAAAACATAACAGTTTTATAATATTTATCACCGCAACACTAAAACAAAAAAAATCACAAGTAATACACTTATGAAGATCTTGAAATTATGTTGTTATGTTTTAAATATGAAACTATATATGCGGACATAATATATATAACATTTACGCTAAACAAATTTTCCACTTCACAAAAATAATATATTTAACATATACAAAAACCCTCCTCAGTGGCGTAGTTGATTAAAGCGCTCGTTGTATTGAGCTCGGCTGCTGAGGACTGGGAAGATCGTGGTTCGAATCTCGGTCGGGTGAACTGAGCGTGGTTTTCCAAAAGCATTTACTGTCAGCATTTCTTATATTAATTAGAGCGTTCCTATTAATCAACTCTTCTGGTAATGGAATATAGCTTCAATCACCCAAAGGAATATATTTAGCTCTAAGTATTTCACACGGTCCTCGGACACACCACTTCCTTTGTGGCTGAAAGAAGAAGCTGCTTCAATCATGTAAGTGCATGCATACTCAATCTGTGATTTTAATTCATCAGGACTTAGAGTGACGGAGACTGAGCTTATAAGCTATATGAGCTTGTATTTATAGGATAGGAGAGAGGTGGGGGGTATAGACGTTAAAACACAAACATAATAATTTTTACAATATTTATTTGGTCATGAAAAAAGTATATACACAGTGTAAAGTATACTGTGAATATTTACAATATATAATTATTAGTATAAACATAACTGGTTTTGTTTACAATATTAATTTACACACAGTGAAAAGTATACTGTGAATATTTACAATATATAATTATTAGTATAGACATAACTGGTTTTGTTTACAATATTTATTTACACACAGTGAAAAGTATACTGTGAATATTTACAATATAGGGGGAATAGTGGCCTCGGTACTAAAAGAAAATAAATATATATGTGAATAGATTTAAAATAAAAATATATACAATCAGTCTACCATATTTGACTGAAAAAAATATATACAAACAATGTATTAGATTTAAAATAAAAATATATACAATCAGTTTATCAGAAAAAAAATATATATACAAACAATGTATTAGATTTAAAATAAATATATATATACAAACATTTGGCTAGAATTAAAATATATACAAGTAACTAATTGACTAGAAAAAAAATCAGGTAGGCAGAGGACTGTACTGGCAAATAAAAAAATATAAAAAAAGTATCCCGGGTGCATAAAAAAATATAAAAAAATATGCTTGTTTTCATGCAGAAAAAAAATATGAAAAAAATCTCAAATCTTTGAAAAATGGTATGTCAGTGGAACTGTCTAGAGTGAAAGAAAAAAAAAGATGATTATTCAGCCCGTCTAAATGATCACCTTTTATTCGTGGCGAGCGCGTTTACAAGGACTCTGATACCCAAACGGCAACGTATTAAAATCATCTGTTATCCGGCGTTTGGTGTACACGGGCCGGTAGACTTTAGCCTGCGAAACGGTACATACAGTCGCAAGACCTTTTCTTACAATTTTGTGCGGTATCTGTATGTATCTTTCCTCAGCCTGTTCGGTGACCATCGCTTTCAAAACTTCAAAATTAACATCGTTCCGGTTGCCATAGTTTATGGTGATCCCGCGAACCTTGCACACCGTTTTTGTTTTGGCAGGATCACCGCCAACGCAAACTCGGTAAGCGTAATTTTTGGGACCACCAGATACAAAGGCGCTAATGTAGCTTTCCGGACCGTAATCCTGAAGTTCATCAGTGAGGTCACCTAAAAAGTCTCCGGTCGGTGGACTCCAATCGCCGGGGCGTTCAGTGAATAGAACGCTATCTGTATCATGATACAAAACGCGGTCCCCCAATTGTTCAAGGATGCTGTATAAGTGCAACCTAGCCATAGCAGTCGTGTAGCACGCCACCGCCACACTCGTGTTAGGGTTAGGGCGCAACGCGTCACGCGCATCCTTGTAATTGAGGAACATAACCTCATCATTTACATCAATGACGCTGTCCACGGTGATGTACGGATCCGTCAGGTACTTGTGGACGCCCTGATAGTCGTTGACAACGGCTACGTGTGGTAAATCGGGTCTTTGCCCAAACTTTCCCCATAGTGAATTTAAAAAAAGTTTAGCCAGAGTGCGGAGACCAGGGTTTTTACAAACAGAGCCGAAATCGAGTTTTACCCCTTCCCTTTCCTCATAATTTTGAATGTAAGCTAACTTTTCCTCTTGTGAGGTACACCACTCTGGCCATCCGCTGGCTTCTTGTTTAATTTTCAAAAAAGTATCAATGTACCCGTGAAACAGGCCGCCAGAACGCGTCTGACGGTCATAAACAGATACATTGTACTCCCACACTTCGTGCACTGCTTCAACGGTGTAGCCTTTCTCAACGGCTTTCCGGATCTCGTCAATCACCCAGACGCCTGTCAACCAGCGATCTTTTTGTCGTTGTGCTGACACGCGCCTTGGTTTTTCTCCTCCCCGCATTTCCTGCACAAGATGAACATTAGCTTGTCGTGCATCCTGGTAGGCAATACGGGCAGGAATAAATCTCGCGGAGGCGTCACTGTAACTTTGGCTATGCCTTCTACTTGATCTATAGACGGACAATTTGGTTCCAAGTGAATTTTGGGGTGGCCGACTGGGTATTTTTTATACTTGCAAACGTATGGATACAATGAACACACATCCAAGTACTTGATCTTCTCCCCACAAGAAAGGTCTGTTTCGTGGAAGAGCTTGATACAATTTGTACGCCCGCCAAAGAATGCATCCCTGGGACTGAGAGGTTCCTTGGTATACACCTCGTGCCGGAGTACAAATTGCTGCAAGTCCTTGTCTGTGCGTTTCATCGCATTAAACATGCACTCCCACATCTCTACGACCGTGTAGCCGGCATTCTTAAACTTTTCCAAACAAGCCATGGTCGCTTCATAACGCGTCTCCATGGTCTCGTGGGGGCTATTTTTGACCTGGGTGGTCCTGTCAGGGTAACAGAGAGGGCACCCGTGCCAATAACAGCCCCAAAACTGGAAGACGGTGGTGGTATCTCCAGCTTTAACAACACCGTCTACACGTCGCCCTAACACATATTCCTCACGGCCGTTACCCGCATGAAGAATAGAGACACCGCGTTGATGGGCCTCCCAGCAGAGCCATTGTACAGCGACGTGCGACTGTTGGTCTGCGCACCGATAGCCACCGTTAGGGATAATACCGATAGTATTCTCCTTAAGATGACTTCGGCGGTAAACCAACATGGCCGCTCCAGCTATCGTACACGCCTCTCTGAAAGGATCCACCTTTGCTTTCTCCATGAGCATCTCTCTAAACTTCAGGCAGGCCTTCCGTAGGATCTCTACATCTTTCACACAATACAGTTCCAACTCGCGTTTAAAATCAAAGACATAGTTATCTTTGACCAACGCGTCATACCACTTCTCAAAGTGCTCCTTTCCCTCAACTGACATCTCGCCGATGCCGTAGTCCTCCTTTGGCGGCAAGGGACCCCTATACCCCGCGTTTTCTTTTTTATTGAAAAAATGGGGGAAATGTCCCTTGGCCAAAGACTCGTCCAAGCCGAAAGTTTTGGGCAATTTGGACAGCGACATCGGGAGAAAGTTCAGTGAGTCAATAAAGTGGAGCGGGCCGTAACGCATGGACATGATTTTCCCACCGTTCATTATAAGTTCTGGAGTCCATTTTTTTACCTCCATCATGTATTTTAAAATAAAATTTCCATCATAGGATTTAGCGTTATGGCCGAGGAGGGTGATATCCTTAAATTTTGAAGCTTTAATTTGAACAATAAATTCGAAAAATTGGGCCATTGTGGTATCCCCTTGAATATGCGAGTCCTATCGCCCCCACAGTCGGTGCAATGGTGATCATTTGCATCTATATGAACACAGGCCTTACAACACGTTTGCACGACACATAGGTTTGGTTCGTGTAAGTACGTGCTGACCGCCCCTTGAAGAAGCGTTTCTTGTCTGCATTCAAAGTCATAGAATACAAACATGAAACTACTCTTTTCCAGTGACGGCTTTGACGGGGCCTGCTTCATATAACAGAAATGACCAAAAGGACGATATGAATCGCATACTCTACAAAAAGTCTCATAACACCTATGTGAATAATTTGATCTTTCCAAACTGAAAAATTGCCCGCATACCTCGCAAACCTTTTTGACATCACAGACCGATCTGTGACCGCTGAAAAAACCGGGACGTTTATGGTTATCAAAGCACGTCTGATTTGTGAACCAACGCCCGCAGTCTTTACAGACCACAGATCGGCCTCCGCTACAAACCGCTTTAGCGTGGCACTTTTTGCACGCGGATTGACACTTGTGCGCATTCTTATGATCAAATGGCACACGGCATTCGCGGCAAAAGTGCGAGCACTTAAATGCGGCTGTCAAGGATGTTATGACGTCAAAATGGTTTTGCTTATCGTCGTGAAAATACAAATCAAGGTGCCCCATAAAGGAATGTTCGGAGGGAGTAGGCCCTCATATAGGACCTGTCTCCCCCGACGTTCCCTGAACACTGTGATTTTGTATTCGGAAAGGTATGCTTGAAATTGTTTCAGCTCGGTTATTCCACCACCCTTCAAAAGATTCACACGGGCATCACAACATAGTTCCTCTGCTTCGAGTTTTTGAATAGGTCGACCAATTTTGATTTGTTTAAAGGTGTTCACGTCCATGCATCCTGGTTCTCTTTTATTGTCACATATAGCTTTGGCGACAACCAATGCACGGGCAAGACAAAGTGTGTCGTCATTTTGAATCGTAATGATCCCTTTGTTTTTGCGGCTATATGTGCTTGCGGGAGAGAGTTTATCACAATAACGTCCACTCCCGCGAGGCTCCTTAAAGTGGGAGAGTTTAACGTACAATGGTGCAGTACTCAAAAACAAACTATTACTCTGCAGCACGCGACTTACGTTATCAAGCACTGCTCTAGCGTCTAGCTGGTCTGCTCGTCTAAATGAGACATACACAGGGCTTAACGTTGAGTCAGTGCTACTCAAAAGTAAGCCTACGTGGTCATCGGCGCTAACGCCATGGTCCTGCAACCGATGGAGCAAATTAGTAATTTGTTCTTCAAGCCAGCTTATTGCGTCACGATCGCTTGCTGGTGCACCAAGCTGTACGGTAATTTCTCTACCAGTATAAAAGAAACGCCTCAATTGTTTAATCCTCTCTTCGATGATGCGAAGAGGGACGCCATTTTGCAATTCCCCACCTACCTGATTCACCTGGCCACTAATTCCGTTTTGAGGGCAAACGACGGTCCCGCTATCGCCAGTTCCACGGGCCCCATCTCCCTCGCCGCCGCCGCCGGGGCTCGAACTCCGTCTCCCTGCTGTAGAGGCCGGAGTGAAGATGTTCCGGCTTGCAGGGACACAGGGGCTCGAACCCCTTCTCTCTGGAGCTGGGGCGATGCGGCTACATAGGGCTGGAGGGGTCCCACCGCTGGTGATGGTGGCTCTGTGGTCATCCCGCCATTTCCGGCCTCCAATTCAACTATAACACATGTCAAAGTAAGCCTTGTTACAACAGGCGCATATTTTTTTCTTTAAAATGTATAATATGTTTGAATTTTTCAATTGCTTTAGACGTAACAGGCATTTACAGAAGTGAGTCAGCGTTTGCGGGGGAGGGAGAGTGAAAATTTGTCTCTAGTTTACCTTGGTAAGATTCGAACCTAACACTCATCTCTTTAATACTTTTTGTATTATTATTATTATAGCATGTTCAATTTTTCAATTGCTTTAGACGTAACCGACATTTACAGAAGTGCGTCAACACTTGCGGTGGAGGGAGAGTGAAAAAAATTGTCTCTAGTTTACCTTGTTAAGATTTGAAGCTCAAACTCATCTCTTTAATACTTTTTGTATTATTATTATTATTATTATTATATCATTTTAGCAGCGGAGATTACGTCTTAAGATACTTTTCGCTTTAATTGTTTCAACTACGAATGTGTCAATTTATTGAAAAAAAAAACGCCTGAGATTATGCTCGCGTAATGAATTGATAGCTATGATACTAGATGTTGTTTCTAACGCCTGCATAATGAGTGGATAGACAGCCCGCCGCACTTAACACAACGAAAGTTAGACACCTTAAAAGGGGTAGTAAAATTTGAGTTTATAACAGCTTTCTTTAAATCGGGGAAAAATATGTTCAACCCTTTTCAAAAAACATTTGTTTGGTTATCATAAGCTACTAGCTGCCTCCTATATTTGAAATATGTATCTAGAGGCAGCTGTATCCTTAACATGCATTACTTTATTTATAAAATAAGCACAACTTTTAAGATTATGTTTGGCGGTAAACAAAAGACGGTAATAAATTGACAGAGGAAATGTACAGCCCTTAACTAAAATACATTTTACTATATTAAGCCTGCAACGTGTAAACATACATAAGAACACGTAAACATTTAGACTGGAATTAAAAAAAGTACGCCCTAAAGTGTCAGCCAGACACAAATTTAGTACAAGAAGAATAAACTCTCATTTAAACCCCTGTTTGGATTCGAACCCGTGGCACTGCATACATATAGTTTTTTAAATTGGTTACTATTACACATCATAAATTAAAGTGTATGGACTTATGTTTATGCAGAGTGAAACGTGACTGTCTAAAGTGTTGATTACAATTTTCTGACTTTGTACAGGAAATGAACCCATGACCAGGAGACACTAAAATGATACTCGATCACATTGTAAAACGACAATTATAATTTTCTGCATACATAAGAACACGTAAACATTTAGACTGGAATTAAAAAAAGTACGCCCTAAAGTGTCAGCCAGACACAAATTTAGTACAAGAAGAATAAACTCTCATTTTAAACCCCTGTTTGGATTCGAACCCGTGGCACTGCATACATATAGTTTTTTAAATTGGTTACTATTACACATCATAAATTAAAGTGTATGGACTTATGTTTATGCAGAGTGAAACGTGACTGTCTAAAGTGTTGATTACAATTTTCTGACTTTGTACAGGAAATGAACCCGTGACCAGGAGACACTAAAATGATACTCGATCACATTGTAAAACGACAATTATAATTTTCTGTCTTTGAACCCGGGACCCTTTATTGAACAAAATAGTTGACTAAACCAGTATTTTCGCTTATCCCAAGAGGGAATTGGAGCAAGGACTCCCCCCCAATGGCTCAGTATAAATCATACAGGTAGGATTTTTAATAAACGTTTAAGTAGCAATATAGTTTTCCTTGCTCTAAACTGTAAACACACGCATTCTTTTATACACTAAACGATGTAGTACAAGCTCACTGCTAGCAATTGTTTTCGACTCTGAGGGGCGATATAACAGGATTTGTGCGAGAGAGAGAAAGCTACACTGCCTACTGGCCACATGTAGAAGGTACTTACATAGCAGTCGGTCAAGGGTGTCCAAATCTGCCCAAACAGCGGGAGGTGCATTTCCCATGGCGACCAGGGGTACCGGTGGTAGGGGCGCGGGCGCAAAGATACAGGGAGAGGGCCTGGGGGCGACATCAGTGGCGTCGTGAGTGGCACCGATTCGTAAGGGCGCCTCCGGGGAGTCGATGTCTCTACAACTGACGGTATGCACCCCCGAAGCCCTTCGTCTAAACCGTACGGATCCCAGTAGTCTGAAATTAAATAAATACAAATTAATTAGCATTTACAGGAAAAAAAACACCAACAAGACTCCAATATATATGTTTTTAGTCTGTTACTTACCCATCGACGCGTTAGCATCAGCGTTGCAAATTCCGTTTTCATCGAACAGTAGCAGCTGGTCCAGGCTATTGGGATCCTCCGGCTGTATATCCCCTCCAATCATCGGGGGCTCTTCAACTAACAAAAAAAGAAGAACACCGTTGTACGCCCCAGCTGTATTAGTCAACAAAAAAAACACCAGTTAAAATATACAGAAAAAAAACTTACCTAAATTTAGAAAATTTTCTAGCGACTCGAAACTCATTTTTTTGATGTTCGGCGGCGTCAATCACAAATTGAAATGACCAAATGTAATGAGCGGGTTCTATTTATACCCTCTTCAAAGAGCCTGCCGTCTGTAATGACCTAATACTCTAATGTGTCTCTGCGCATGCGCAACACAGACCTGTCCATAGGTCCCTTTGTAAATCCCGTTATTTCAGTAGTCGGCATCGACCCAGCGAAGTGGACGGAGGTGCCTGCTCGATGCTCTGTTCCACTGCCTTAAATATGAGTGAAGAATGACCCTGAGCACGGAACGAATCCTGGATAGCTCTGTGGTCAGAGCAATGGCGTACTAAGCCAGAGGTCACGGGTTTGGAACTTGAAACCTTACCTTAAATATTTTAATTTGTTTGGTAGAAAGACCAAAACTATAGTATGAAGAGCATATAGCTACTTTACCGGCGGTCAGTATCTATCAACATACTTGCTCGGTATGCGTTTGTTATTCACCTGCATCACAGGTAGCGTAGTCTAAGGCGTCACTGCCAATGCCTGGGAGGTCGCGGGTTTGATTCCCGTTCTGGTACATGACCATTCTAGGTGTCAGCCCTCCCGCAAACGTAGACCAAAGGTGTTTTTTTCCGCACCCTTCGTGAAAATGCGGGTACATTTTCCGTCCTCCTATCTACTTAGCGGGTTCATCATTGGTTTGACTTCGAACACTGAGGCAAATGCGGGTACACTATCCCAAGATATTAAATACCGTGTGTGAACTCGTCACCTTACCTTAAATATTAACAACATATTCTTACTAGTTTTTTTTATTGACAATCAACAATTAATTTACAAGCGCAATATTATTTAGGTCTTTGCCGACTGTGAGTACTTGACGTATGAATAGGGGATTCTGCCTGTTTAAAGTATATGCTGTATATCACATGACTTGAGACGTATGAATATGTTAAATAGTGAGTATTCAGACAGAACTTTATTAAATAATGTATAACCTTTACACATGTTCCTATGTTAAATACCTAGGGGAAAAAAAATCATGGCGGCTATATATATTTTGATAACATAAATAATAACTTTTACATAAGTTTATAAGTAAAATATCTAGGAAAAAAATCACGGTGCTTATATAACTTTTAGATACATTCCCAGAAGTTTATTTTTAAATACCCGTTTCATATTCGATACTGTAAGTACCGTTACCCATCAGACACCTTCAACCTACCACAGAGGATGGGCCGTGTCTGCTAGATGCTCTGTTCAGGCAACAGCGGAGTACGCTTTGGCGCAGAATGAATAGCAAATGATGGTGCACAACGGTTGCATGTACTGCCATGGCGCCGAATGAATAAGTTTGGTTTAGCAAACGGTGGTGCAAAATGGACGAACGAAACCTGCTTGATTATTACACCGTATAAATATGTGAGAGTAGATATCATAACTTTTCTATGTCTAAGATGAGGCTATTCCTATTAAAATTGGACTATACAGGAACACCCCCTCTGTCCACGTGGGTGAGATTTGAACCCCAGATCGCCAAGCTGTCCAACGAGTTTTATTCACCCAGGGTTTCCCCCACCCTCCCTCCACGCAGATGAAGGTACATTCAAGCGAGGAGTCCTTTAAGGAACACAAACTCGTTGTTCTTTTACATTATCAATAATGCATTTGAAATAAAATAAGCGTAGTTTACTCGTGGCAATATTACGGGTAATTCTTGTATATTAGAAATGGCCAGGAAGTGGATGCGTGCGAGAGAGCTGTCATAGACTTTGGGCAGTGGAGCATGGACACTTTCCTACAAATTCGGGTACATTTTATCAGCATTCTACTTTACGCATAAATTTCCTATTAGTGTAAATAAATACATCCTTTTTAATAATTGGTTTCTTCTGATCCACTTTCCTACAAATTCGGGTACATTTTATCTGCATTATACTTTACGCATAAATTTCCTATTAGTGTAAATAAATACATCTTGTTCCAACCCTCCAGATCACCAAGCTGTCCAACGAGTTTTATTCACCTCTGGTTTCCCCACCCTCCCTCCGCGCAGCTGTGCGAGGAGGCCTTTGTTTTAACACCTAATATGATTACAGGCATAGGTAAGGTCAGTGTTAGAGCAACTTTTCTATCTTTAAGATAAGCTTGTTATAGCATAGTTTACTTGCGTTTATATACAGTAATTCATGTATATTAAAATAGGACAGGTAGTAAGAAGTGGTTGTGCTAGATATTTGGTTTTAAAAGATACATTAGAATCTTTCACTCTGCACCACCTAATGGATGTGTGTGCGAGCTGTCATAGACTTTGGGCAGTGGAGCTTAAACACGTCAACGTTCAACCAAAGTAGTAGCGAAACTGCCTTATAACGGTAAATTATTTGTTCGCTTGGTGTGCCTGTTTTGCACGGAGCTTATTGCCTGTCAGTCACACCACAGAAGGTAAAGACCCTGGGAGGGTGGTGGTGGTGCTCTGTGGAAATTCCAGTCCGGGGGAAGGGGGTGATTCCGGCCACCAGCTCCTTGCGATGTCGAAACTGGAACTACCCGGCTCTGAGTGGGGTGGGGGATTCAACTGCCTGAAAAGTGAAAGGCTGATTGCCACTGTTGGAGGTGAGTACGTCATAGAGCCTGCGGAGTACGCTTTGGCGCAGAATGAATAGCAAATGATGGTGCACAACTGGTTGCATGTACTGCCATGGCGCCGAATGAATAAGTTTGGTTTAGCAAACGGTGGTGCAAAATGGACTAATGTGTCTCTGCGCATACGCAACACAGATCTGTCCATAAGTCCCTTTGTAAATCCAGGCATCGACCCAGCGAAGTGGACGGAGGTGCCTGCTCGATGCTCTGTTCCACTGCCTTAAATATGAGTGAAGAATGACCCTGAGCACGGAACGAATCCTGGATAGCTCAGTGGTCAGAGCAATGGCGTACTAAGCCAGAGGTCACGGGTTTGGAACTTGAAACCTTACCTTAAATATTTTAATTTGTTTGGTAGAAAGACCAAAACTATAGTATGAAGAGCATATAGCTACTTTACCGGCGGTCAGTATCTATCAACATACTTGCTCGGTATGCGTTTGTTATTCACCTGCATCACAGGTAGCGTAGTCTAAGGCGTCACTGCCAATGCCTGGGAGGTCGCGGGTTTGATTCCCGTTCTGGTACATGACCATTCTAGGTGTCAGCCCTCCCGCAAACGTAGACCAAAGGTGTTTTTTCCGCACCCTTCGTGAAAATGCGGGTACATTTTCCGTCCTCCTATCTACTTAGCGGGGTTCATCATTGGTTTGACTTCGAACACTGAGGCAAATGCGGGTACACTATCCCAAGATATTAAATACCGTGTGTGAACTCGTCACCTTACCTTAAATATTAACAACATATTCTTACTAGTTTTTTTTATTGACAATCAACAATAAATTTACAAGCGCAATATTATTTAGGTCTTTGCCGACTGTGAGTACTTGACGTATGAATAGGGGATTCTGCCTGTTTAAAGTATATGCTGTATATCACATGACTTGAGACGTATGAATATGTTAAATAGTGAGTATTCAGACAGAACTTTATTAAATAATGTATAACCTTTACACATGTTCCTATGTTAAATACCTAGGGGAAAAAAAGCATGGCGGCTATATATATATTTTGATAACATAAATAATAACTTTTACATAAGTTTATAAGTAAAATATCTAGGAAAAAATCACGGTGCTTATGTAGTATAGTCTTTTGCTATAGTAGCGCCTTAAACCATGTGGTCATTCTTTATGTTACGTGCAATGATAAGCTAAATACCCGTTTTCATATTCGTTATACAGATACAATTACAGAGGATTAGCCATTTAATTTATCTGTACTTAGTCCGCTCTTGCAGAGGGCGAGAGAATTATTAACATTGAGTCGAAGTTGTGCGGTGTTATCGCCTATTAAGGGGTAACTAACTAATCGGGCCGTCGGTAAGGCGTTCAGTAATTTGATGGTCTCTGGTTCGAATCCAATCTAGACACACGAATTACAAACTACAGTAAATTCACCGTGCAAAACGGGCGTCGCTAAATCTACCCTCCCTCAGTGCATCTGAAGGTACTCTCGCAAATGTTGAGTGCATTGATGTGTGGGCTTAAACTTTCATAGGGATATAGTTGCGAACATTAAATTCAATATTATTCCTCCGTTGAGAGCTGACTTGGGCCGGCCGCTTTCACGGAATGTAAAAGCGAATCTGCCGTATAACGGGACTTTTCATAGCTGCCTTACAGGTGTCTATTTTGAGAAACACAATGACTCCTCAAGGTGAATGGAGGTTATTGCTCGGTACGTCGCCCCCCCCAGAAGGTAATGACCGGGGAGGGGGGAAAACCAGGATGAACAACCCCTGCTCTGAGGGAGGGGTGGGGAGGGAAAAGTGAAAGGCTGAGTTACAGAAGCCAGCGAGCCAGCTTGTGTCATTTAATATCGGGCATCCGGAGGAGAAAGACGTGGAGCGCGAGTGGCTCTATGCTTCAGCAAATAAACTACAGCGCCCTAATTGATGAATAAAAAACACCTCTATCCTACCAATAATAACTCCAACACCTCTATCCTACCAATCGGAGGAGAAAGACGTGGAGCGCGAGTGGCTCTATGCTTCAGCAAATAAACTACAGCGCACTAATTGATGAATAAAAACACCTCTATCCTACCAATAATAACTCCAACGCCTCTATCCTACCAATTAACTAATTAATTAATTAACAATAATCAATTAACGATAATTAATAAAAAAGAACCAACATGTCCAGGGTTTGTAGGGGAGGGGGAAAACCAACAGCCAATCAGAGGAAAGTAGGGCAGCGGAAGGAGGGGTGGGGGAAGGAGGGGAGCAGCCAATCACAGAGCAGGAGGCGTGGTCACGTGACCAAATCCCACCAATCCCCAGCCTGTACTATCCGACCGCTCTAACTACTTATGTGTGTATGGGTGTGTGACTAGTGACTCCAATAAAATATTATTGGCAACCCTTATTGGATGACTTTCTCATAGAATAACAAATGGCACAATTCCTAGAAATCGTGATAATCATCCCGAATCTTTTTGCTACATTTATGGCAGGTAACATTTAAAATAGCAAACGTGGTCTTACTCCACTCATTAAGAAGTGTTATAGAATGTTTGACACGTTTGAAACAAACTATTTTTAAAAACGTGTAAAAATGGTTTAAAACAATATCCGTTGATTAAATAAAGTTTTAAGGTAAATGTTTAAAATATTTGTATTTAAATATATTTTAAAATAAGTTTTTTCTCCTTTTTTGGTTGTTTTATTTAATTCTAATTGTTTGCAAAATAGAAGTAATATTGTCCTTCTAATAAAGACTTATTTAATATACCACTAAGTCATCACACCACTGAATGCCACTTACGAGTTCCACTTCATTGAATATATTGGTTGTTGAATGAATAAAAAACACATACAAGTGTGGAAGCCTTCTATTTACCTAATTTTTTCCTAACGTTACTTTACACAAACCCGAAAGTGTAGAAAAGTCATTCAACCTCAGCTGATGAAGCCACTGCACTATGTAGCTGGTGCACAAGCCTCAAAGTTACATGATGCCATCCGCCATACTAGAGGTTTAATTTCCTTCAGTGTTGCAGGTCTGAACAAGTATTTCTTGAAAGGTGAACATTTTGCCTTGTACTTAATTAAATCAGGCACTGCATCCGGGTGGTAGGCTTCAGCATACTCCATAGCAGAATGATGTTGCTCCCCACTCAAATTGTCTCCATGAAAGCGTGGAACCATGAGGTTGTCCAGATGATCATCAGTTATAAAAGTGCTAAGCCGTTTCACAAAGTAATTTAAATCATTGAAGTTACTCTTATTTTTGAAAAAATCGTGAGGTCAAGCCATACTTAAACTGCTTCTCCAATGGTGCGGTCATCACGCTGCATCTTATCTAGAGACTGAGATAGCTTTGAGTTTTTTCTAAGATAGTCTTCTACATTGTTTCAAATTGACATGGCTCACTTTTACACTTACACTTGGTTCAATGGCACTTCAATTTTCAGTGACGACCTTAGCAACTTTGTGCCAGTTGTCCAAATAAGACTCTATACAGTCAGTTAAAGAATTCCAGTTAACATCTGTAGGAAGAGCAAGAGCTGTTACGTTTGCTTGTTTGTACTTAGCTGCTGCCAAGTGAGTGTTCATGAAGTACTTAAAAATTTGCTTAATATGCTATTTAATGCCAACCACCTACAAGTAATGTGCTAGTAGATTGAGGAGGTGATCTGAGCTACCGTAAGCTATCACATCTTTGATGTATTCTTTTTTGCCAACTTATTCCTAAGTTTCCCCATATTGGCAGCATTGCAGTGACAAAATTTCAAGCTCTGCTACCATAATGTTGATAGTTTTAAATTAATTTTTCTGATAAAACTAAGAGGTAATCAGAAGTAGGACAATTATTTTAGGTGTCAATGATTTTGGTTAAATTAGTACATTGGTACAGATCTTCACTAACCGACACACAAATAAATGGATCACTGTGCACATTGTTCCAACCACCGAGAGCCATGCATACAGATTTTCCGGTAAGTGTTTTCTCTCATTTGGCCCACTTCTCAGTGTAAATTCATCGAGAAGGTCATTTGAAATTTTCTTTTGATTGCTTGGTTTGTAGCTAGGGGAAAGAATTTGAACAATATGAGGCCTGTGACTCACAGTGAAGAATTGCCTGTATAGCATGGTGGTGATGATGATGATGATGATGTAAGGGCTTGATCCAACTTTTAAAGTTTTATGCTTGTCTTCTGAGCCACATTTACTTACTCAAGGAGATCTCCATGACCTTGTCCTAGATTTGAACCTATTTAAAAGAAAAGCAGAGAACTTTAAAGATCTAGATTGAAAGGCTGGAACCACTTCCAAAAAGAAACAAAAGTATGCGTTGAAAGAGCCATAGTGGATTTCTTTTCGCTTGAAGATTGACTTTTTTTGCCGTTATGTATATTTTGTTTGGAAGCACTTGGTAACGAGTACAAAACCGAGTATTGGCATTTATTTATAGATTCTTATAAGGTGAAATTTAAAACTGTGACTCTCCACAGTTAAAATAAGTTTCCAACATTGCCACTTGCTCGTGCTGCAGATATGAAATTTATGAGAGCATGAAACTTCTACCGGAAAAAAAATCCAGTATGAAGATAACAAAATATGGAACGTCAATGGTGAATTGAAGGTCATTGCGCTTTTCCTTGAAGCACTACCTCGTTTCACGAAGTGCTGATTTATTTTTTTTTTTTTTTTTTTTTTTTTTTTTTTGAATAACAAATACTGGAGAAATCATTACACCCAAAGCAAACATCACTAACACCAAGAATTTTTTTTGTCAATATACCACTTGTTGATCCGAAAAAAGTGTAACTACCTCAAATTCATATAAGGATTGGTCTTATAAATTACTTTGTTATAGCAATGGATGAAAGTGAATTTTGGTTTATTTATTAAGAAAAAAGTACCCGAGGGTCAGTGATGCATTGATCATAGAGAGAATCTTTGTGGTACCTTAAATAAGAAAACTGATTCAAGACGAGAACTGCGATGGGCAGTTGAACCTTGCTAAAAATGTTGCGTGGAAGTATTTTAAGGATATTTTCCAGAATTTCTTAGGAAAACATATGGCAGACAACTATAAAGATACAGGGATGATTTGTTAAAATCTTACAAAACCACGGGATGTAATATGTCTGTGAAAATAAATTTATTTGAGTCACACTTGGATTTCTTCTTAGCAAATCCTGGGAAATTCAGTGAAGAATATGGCAAATGGTTCCACCAAGATATTCCCAGCATAAAAAAGTGGTACCAGGGCTAGTGGATTCAAAGAATGTTAGCTTACTATCGTTGGACTCTTTATAGGGAGGTTCATGAGTCAAAATACATCAGAAAATCATACACTTCTACCTTTTAGGTGAGATTTACTAAGTCTGTACTGTAAATAGTATTGTAAACTTTATGTGGGTGTCCCTCAAAATTCTTACGTAATAGAGAAATTCTAAAAATATATTCGTATTCAACACAATAATATTATTAGATTACATTTTTGGGACAAAAAGTAAGAACAATTTTGCTGCCGAGTGTTAGATTACATCAATTTAACAAACACAGTTGAATTGAAAGTTGAATTTGGACAAGAAGAAAAGTTGGTTTTTCAAACGGTTTATAATTTAATTTTTGGCTATCATCACCCACCCTAATAAAATTAAAATGATGTAAATTGTATAAAAAGTTATCTTAATTGAATTTGTTTGAACATCTTTTAAACATAATTGTTAAATTATTTTTGACCATGGTGTATGTACAGTAGCTTAAAGGCTCATTAATTTTCCCTCCGCAATACGATTCTTGACAGGGTTGATAGTAGGGTTAGTACTGTACATGAAAAACAGGTAAAACCTGCAAATATCTAAGGAATTTGGAGTGGACAAGAAAAATCCAAGGATTAATCAAATAAATCATAAGAAATCGCTAGAATTTTAAGATATTTTTATAATAATCTAAGAAATACGAAGTCGATATCATAACCAAATACAAACTATTAGTTTTATCTCAAACTCATTCAATATTTTTATCATCTTTGTGCCAAGAACTTAGTGGAAAAAAAATGTTTATTTTTATTTTAGTCAAAGATTTTCAAATAAAATGCTTGGAAAATGTATATTCTATGGTTTAAAAAACCTGGGAAAGATGGGGAAATTCAAATTGTAAAGTGAATCAACCATGTTTTGAATGTGTTTAAAAAATACTTTGTTTTAAATTAAATAAGTTGGGCTTAAAATATATTTTTGTATCTATCCGTTAGTCATGAGAATATATTTTAAGTCGAAAATATATCAAAATGTAATCTCAATGTTTAATTATTTGGCTTACGTATTGTAATAGAGCTATTAATGACCTTTTTAGTATCTAAATAGTTACCAAAATTACTAATATACATAAATATATTAAAAGCATAAATTCATATTATTTTTTGATATTTTGGGGATTTTATGAGAAGGGTGGAACTGGGGTTAGGGGGGAGGCTTTTTAGGGAAGGGGGTTTAGCCCCAAGAGAGGTTTGGCCACATTTTTGAAAAATTTTGGTCCCTTTTCCCCCTGTAATAAATTTTCTCCCCTTAGACTTTTTCCCCCTTGTTATTAAAAATATATGGAGATGAAAGTTAATCTTGTATAAAAATTTAAAGGGAAAAACCCCAAATTTGAAACTTTTTTAAAATTTTGGGTTTAAAAAAATTAAAAATTTTTCCCAAAACAAAAAAAAAGGGGGTTTTTTTAAACTAGGAAAATTTAATTGACATTTTCCCAAAGCCCCTTTTTTTTAAACCAGTAGCCATTAAACTATCTAATGATCGGGGAAACAATTCAAAATTTTTGTTAAAAGAAATCTTAAAAAAATTTTTTTTTGCGCCCCCATTTTTAAGAAAAACTGTTGAGAATAATGTTTTTTTCCAAAAAACTTTTAAATTCTATTATTTCTGCATTTTAATCCTTCTCGTTTGGTTAAATTTTAGGAAGATATTTTTTAGATCTTTTTTAATTTGAAAGAGCCCCTTTTTTGTCTCCCGCCCTAAATAGCTCGTGAAAAAAAAAAAAATTTCAAAAATCTTGTTTTCGTTTCGCGTTCGCGGCAAGTTTTTTAAAAGTTGCATATTAACCCCCACGTTGTGTCGCCATTTGTTTTACTTCTCTTTTTATTGCGTATGATAGGCCCCTGATTGTAAGGGCATTTGTTACATTTTCCTCCCCCGTTAGAATGCTATTTTTTATATTACATAACAGAAAACATTTTTAAAAATCACTCCTAAAAAATTTGTTTCTATTACGCAACTATGTGCTTTATTATAATGCCTCGTTCCTTATCATTAGATTTAAAAATGATAATATATCACATAAAGTTTGATAAACTATTTTTTCCTTAAAAATTTAAAAAATATTGTTATTAATATTCTAATTTGAAAAAAAGATCATGTCGAAGGGGCCCAGAACTTATAATCACCGATCGCTTAAAGCACGGGCCTTTTATGACCACGGGTGATTGCCCCAGTAAAAAACGAATTTTTAAAAAGTCACTATATCTGAGTTCAATAGAAAACTTCTCGAAGGAACCCTTTTTAACGGTAAATTAAACCTACAAACTCAGAACAAAAATACCTATTGCGTGTGGAAAGGGTTCTCGAAAAGGGGAAAAACTTTAAAAAATCTTAACTTGTTGATTACGTTAAAAGACGTTTAAAATTTTTTTAAGTTTAGCTCCAGTGATGCTGCCATCGTACCACGAGGCGCGAACTAAAAAAGTAAATAATTTTTGAGGAAGACGTGATTTAAGCGCCAGTAAAAAGGTTGTAAAATTTTTAAAAAAAAGTAAAAAAATGTTTAATTATATGTAAAAAATTTTTGAAAAATATAAAAATTAGAAAGATAAATGGTCAAAGCTTTCAAATACTCCTTTTGGGTTAAATCTATTGCATTACAATCTTTTTAGGATAGAAACCCCCTCCAAATTTTAAAATTTTAGGGAA
>JBCFYV010001752.1:0-47698 GCA_039000515.1 Timema cristinae
CGGGTAGTAAATATCTATAACCCCAAAAGTAGTAACACATGGAGATAAAAAAAAAGTATTCATGGCTTGGCAAACGAGACTAAGACCAAGGAACTTTAATCGGTTGGTCCAAGGTGGGGTTAACCCCATGTTGTTTTTAGGTGCTCTGTTAAAAATGATTACTTCCCTTGTAGCACATATTTAGTTGACGGGAATTAAAATTTCTACTACCTGGCGGTAGAGTAATGGGATACTAAATTAGTTATTAACCACTTCTACGCTTTGTATCTATCTTTCCGCTCTTTAGTGAGAGTGTAGCATTTGTCGGCGTGAATAGTTTACTGCAACCAATTAACACGAGCAGAGGAAGCCACTCGCTACACTCTAGTTCCCATAGCACTGTGGAATATTCAACAGATTTTCTCGCCTCAAAGTCACTCTGAAACAAATTACATTGGGATTGGTACGGGAGCAGGAGCGGGCGTTTGTTCGCGGCTTTTAATACGAAGTTTTTGTGCGCACACCATCTTTTGTATCTTTTACTGTACGAGGCTTGTTCGAAAGAAGGGAAACCACTTTAATAATATATAGGTTAAATCAATTAGTACTTAAATTGAACTACACGGCGTGTTCCAAATAATAGTTACTTTATTTAATAACACCGCTAGATATATGACCATTTAGTTTTCATTGGTATCATATTAGAACATAAAATTTGTAACTGCCATAAGCTGAGTGAGTTTATAACGTTATTGCGTGGAGAAGTCCGGCAGTAGGAGAACAAATGGGAAGAGGAAAATACAAATGACAATACAATACTAGCTCACATAATTATATTCACAAAGATTTATTATATTATCCTAAACTAGTTATCTTTCATTTCCCCGGCATGTAAGCCAAAATGATCAACCAAAACACGTAGATTTTTGAACTTTTTAAAACGGAAAATCTCAACTTAAAAACTATGTATTCAAGTCTATGTATGGATCATTGAAAATAGTTTTGTGTTCATTCGTGGGAATACAAAAACTTGTGTAATGTTAAATGTTTTTGGCAATATTAAACCTAAGCACAACATATGGTTGGAATAATCTCAGTTACTAGGCAGACTCTTTTAACTCCCAGAAAAAATAATATGGCACCATACACCACACTGACTTACTTTCGCTTTTATCTTAAAATATACATTTACTAAAAACTCTTAGGATTTATGAAACGAAATAATAGGATATACATTGATGTAGAAAACATACACCAAAGATCATAAATGAAATTACTATACATCGTTACCTACTTACTCTATGGCATTAGGAACACTGTTACATAAAATCGATACATGAGAAACATATCTATCCACCAAAGAGCATAAGAATCAATTCATTTTCGAAGATCTGTATTAAAAACTGCATAATTATATTTGCTTATAGCTCATAGTTATTGGTTTTTTAAAAATATATTAAAAATGAAAGATTTTTAGCTTTTATATTACTACAACCTTACAATGATAAATTATTTCAAATTTAGTGGGCTCAGCAGTCCTTCCCGTACAAACTACGCCAACTAGAGAAAATGACTTCATATGATAAAATATATATATATATTGTAGATTTAAATATATATATTAATGTTACAACATAATTTGTTACATACCACGCCTCTGGAACATTGCCTGGGGAGAATGGCTCCGTGGGATGAGTTGCACGGAAAAGCACTGACCTCCATTCAACCCCGCACTCGACTAGATCACCAAATGTACTGATCGGATTTGATCATGGTTTGCTAGGGTGCGTAAGTTATTGCCCGGCACCTTCATGTTCTGCTAGCTTCTAGAAGTTGCTCTAACTTTCCGAGGATTGCCCCCTCTACCCTCATTGGCCCAGGTTCGTCAGTTCTACTTGTATAAAACGCCTGGGTCCGCTGGATACAAAACACAGTCCCAATCTTGTATTCGACTACTGACATCTCTCGTCTCCGTTCAACAGTATGCAGGAGATATGAGGTCACAATGATGGTGCCGTCAGACTCACCGGTCAAATGGAAAAATTTAAAAATCTAAACTATAAAGTTTGTATTTACATTTGAAAGAACCGGTGGCTCTACGTTCAGAGTCATGTAATTTAGTTAGGATTATTCTCTCAAGCTGAGAGTGTTTGTCGATTGTATTATCTATAATTCGGTTAGGTTTGATAGTCAAAGCCATGTTGACCACGTATACCTCTTGCTATTTATATTCGGTCCTTTAGACGGTAGTTTCATTGGATTGTGTCTCACTCCTGGCCTGTATGACCATGTTTCCGGTCTGCAGTGCCACCTGGTAGGAAAGGAGGAATTTAGGTTGTTCAAGGCCCGTTATTGAGACCTATCTATGGTTAGTTGTTTTTGTGAACTGATGTGCATTGTTGCTCACCTGGTTTGTGGTGCGAAACTTGTGGGTTTGTCGTGGCCCGCACCCAATTAGATGTTCATGTTTGATCCCTTCTGGAGCACCATGAGAGCTGGGCTGATTTTAAATAATTATATCTGAAGTGTAGTTTGTACCTATGTTTGGATGTGTTTAAACCCCTTGATTCCTGGCGGGTACTTTTTAAAGTAAAAGCCATCCTTTACTGTATAGGGGGCCTAGAATCCTGAATGACCAATTTCTATAGGATATAACCCCTGTGTTTCTAGACCGGGATAGAAAACAGTTCTCTGTAACTTATGTAACCTATACAGGTGGTTAAAAATTCAATGCTTGCTTCACTGGCACATATTGTTCTCACCTCTTAAAATATGGTTATTTAGTCTTAAATGTTGTGTGGGTTCTGGCTAAGCCTTGTTGGTCGGTTGCCATACTTTAGATGTTTTTGCAACAAATTCACTATTGCATCTATATTGTGTTTGTCGTCTTTGTCTCCGATTGGGGAGTAACTTACTCTAGCCTTTGTGAGTCTTTCCCTCTAGAAAGTATAAATATAGCCTCTTTTAAGAGTGGGGTGATAATTAATAAAACCGATTAAGTTTTGTAGTCTGTATGAGTGATTAGAACCATGGCGCTTCTGCCATGTTCACTTTATGATGTATCTCTTGCTAAACTCATTCTTGTACTTGGTATTTTGGACCATTTTAGCTGGTCAACATAGGAAATGGTGGATTGCACTTTGGTCCACTACTTTGTAATTGTTTGTTTTGTTTGCTCCATTAAACTATTATGTCAGCATACATTTTGATCTTATGTTTTCAAGTATTAACCTGTCATGTTTAATTTCCTTGTAAATGTAGTCGGCGTATTTAGTGCTAACTAAGTACCGCTACACATATCTCAAATAATTGCGGAGAAATTATGAAAATTGGAAAATTCCCCAGATGTAAAGTACCCCCCAAAGTAATTTTTATGAGAAAATGTGAATTTACAATCTTTTTTATAATGATAAACAGTGCTTATATATAATATATAATCAAAATCGTTAGAGCGAATTTTATAGAATCTCTTTTTTTCTCTTTTTTCTCTTTTTGCCCTTCAGTAAACTACACTTAAATTTAAAGTTAGATATTAATTCCAAAAATCTCTCGGGGAGACCATATGAAAACCCAAAATACAAAGTTTTAGCCAATCGCTAAAATAGTTTCGGCTCTAGCCCGAGGTATAGACAGATGGATGGCATTGCAAAAACAGTTTTTTGGTTTTCAGGGTGTCATAAAACGTCAAAATTTATCAAAATCTCGAGTTCAATTTTTTTGGCAATCACAATCTTTCTTCGAGGTGCTTAAAGAAATTAGAGCAATTTATTGCTAAATAATTAAATTTATATTGTTTCAAATATTGCTAATAAATCTGGCGTCCAGGGCACGAGCCCCACTATCTCAGTCTAGCTACGCCACTGTAGTATCACCACTACTTCATCTAAGAGAGTTTAAAACGATAAAAAATATACCCAGGTAGTAGCTCTCAGGATTAATGGGAACAGGGCTCTGATTGGTTGAAATTGGTCACGTGACCACGCCTCCTCGCTCTCTGATTGGCTGTTGGTTTCCCCCCTCCACTCCCACACCCGCCCTCACAACCCTCCTCCCGCCCTTCTTCTAAAACTTAAACTAAAATATCTATGAGTACATAAAAACCATATAATACAAGAACCACATGTCCGGAACACAGGAAAAGGGTTCAGGACCCCCTCCTGAACCCTTTTCCTGTGTTCCGGACATGTTGGTTCTTGTATTATTGGTTTATTTATGTATACTCATAGATATTTAGTTTAAGTTTTAGTTTCATGCACCTTTTCATCCCCGATTGTAATTTTAAAACTAATTTACAATTGAATGTATATCCAAGATCATATTTGAGATTAAATCATATATGGGAAAATGACCATTAAAGTATTTTTAGCCTAATTGTTAGAGAAAACTACGTGTAAAGTCAAAGGTTATTATGTTTAAATATGCATCTAAGGTGTAAGAGGGGTTGGATAGAGCTAGCTCAAGATATGTATAGGCTGTAATGAGGGGGACTGGAGAGAACTAGCTCAAGATATGTATAGGCTGTAATGGGGGGACTGGAGAGAACTAGCTCAAGATATGTATAGGCTGTAATGAGGGGGACTGGAGAAACTAGCTCAAGATATGTATAGGCTGTAATGAGGGGGACTGGAGAGAACTAGCTCAAATATGTATAGCTGTAATGAGGGGGACTGGAGAGAACTAGCTCAAGGTAAGGATAGGGTGTAATGAGGTGGACTGGACATAACTAGCTCAAGGTAGGGATAGGGAGTAATGAGGTGGACTGGATAGAAACATCTGAAGATAGAGAGAGATAGGGTGTAATGAGGAGAAATGGAATAATTGCTCAATATAGGGATAGGCGGCATACTTTAAATTAAGTCCGGCAATGAACTTTCGTGTTTCATAGTGAGAGTATGTAATAAATATCTCTCTCACTCTCACTCTATCTTTCTTTCTCTCTCTCTCTCTCTCTCTCTATTATATATATATATATATATATATATATATATATTATATATATAATAAACACCACCCGTTGGTGTTATATGCATCCATTAATTATGCCAATAGAATAAAGGTAAGGAAGATGGAATTTTAGAGTGATACACCTCCATTTACGTGGAGAGTGAGCGGGAAATTTAACCTCCTGGCTACCGGTAAACCAAGAATATATTAGCTTAACAGTTTAGTCCCCATGCCAGCGATGCGTTCTTATATGGATATTAAAAAGTATTGCAATATAGTAATAAACATATATTTACTATTTGTTTTAATACAGATATATTCTAATAAAATTTAAGTTTTATTTTTATTGATCTTAAATACACTATTTGTGGTTCCCTTTCTACGAGTATTATATATATATATTATAGTAAATTCTCCTTTTATCATGCCGACTCATCCAGAAAACCAGAAGTTTGTGGCTGCCATTTTATGGCAGAAATTAGGTATTCCTCATGTCATATATAGGTTATTACCAGCCTTACTTTGAGCAATATCTACATTTTTGTCGGCTTTATAGGTGAGTTAACCGTGTTGCCGCAGTGCAAAGCTATTTCCTAACGTACAGTAATAGGTTATTATCTCAAACGAATGTTGGAAAGTAGGCCTACATATTTACTTGTTTGGTAACTTGTTGTTTGTGCAAAGCTAAATCGAAGTTTTTGATTCAATTAAAGAGGATTATTTCAAAGAATTTCTTACATGTGTTTCAATTTTGTTGTTGTTGTTGTAAAAAAATTGTAATAATCACTAATTATCTTATCGACTGTCAATTTTTTTAACATAAAACTCTATAAAGCTAAAATAAACGTTGGAATAAAAATAGCTTTGTGTTTTCCCTCCCTATTCTTCTCTCTCACAACACACAAACACAGACCCAAGTAAAGCTTCATAGTAAAAATTATTTCTAAAGCAAGTTAAACCGCATACTGAAACTAAGTAAAGATACATAGACACAGTGTACTATTACAATTTCCTAAGCGGCAGTATGCTAGTAGCAAATTATACTTTATTTAAATGCCACCCATTCCTTTGACGATTGGTTCGAGATACACATCGAAGACATGGGGAGTCCTGATTCTATCTCAAGTAGGTTCTAAAATTATCTGGTATGCACAACAGACCATTACCTACTATAGGAGGGTATGCAGGGAATACAAAGGTATAGCACTTTATAAATAACCTTAAAAAAAATACATAAGGGCATAGAAAATGGTAGTTCACGTGGTTTCAGTTAATTGATAAATTAGGTATACCTTGGAACAAGAGGAGATTCTAACTGGATAGGGAGCTTTGTTGAAGATCTGAATCTGAAACAAAAAATCCATTTTGAGCGTTAGGGAACTGCCCCCTTAACCCCTGTCATGGCCCTCTTTTATACCCGTAGGTACTGGCGAGCTGTTAGTTACAGTTTTAGTACATTTATGTTGTTAGTGTTTTTTGGTAAGAATAAAGTCTTAATTCTCCTGATGGCACTTTTTGACCTTTTGGTAGACTATATGTGACTCTTGAAAATTGTTGGTCTTTGTTTGGTTTTGGTTCCTTAACATACCGTTATAAGAAAATTCTGTTTCAAATTTAATTCTATATGAAAATTTCACTGTCCTGTCCTCACTTTTTATTTTTGGATGGTGAGGTATATCGCTGGTCTGTTTACATATTAAAGGGTTTTTGAAAACTTCTGATGTATTCGTTAACCTCGCTTGAAAAGGGAAATTTTATTAGCATTAGAGTTGATTCGTCTATTCCGCTATTATGGAATAGAAATTAGTAGTGTTTGTTGAAAAGTGTTATAATATTTTCCCTGATAGTTCTTGAGATTCGACATTAAATAATTTCGAATACCTGTTGCCACTTCTTTGTATTGGAAGTCGTCTGTATTGTAACTTGTTTTTAGTGATGTGTTTACCCAAATCTTTTTAAAAGGAAATAGCATTGTTTAGCAGTAAAAGTTTCTTCTTTTTTTACGTTAGTGGATGTGACAATCATTAAATTTTGAGATTTTTTCAAAATCGTAAAGTTGTATATGAAGTTATGTATATGAGTTAGTAATCTTTTGGTAATGTAGCTTGGTTTTTTAGTTCTAAATGAGAATAATTACATATTTACTCCTACACACACGTCTAGAATTTTTTTGGAAATTTCAACATTTCTATTTTGTGGATCAATATTACCACTACCACCGTTAATCCAAAATGTAAGCTGTATAAGGTAAAATTATAGGTTTTTGGTCATCTGTAAATTCTAATTCATACCATCTACATTGGATTACTTCCCCTTTGAAATATCCCAGTGATATTGGAAACCAATCGCTGTCTGTAGTAGGTTGTATATTTTTGTCGTACCCGTCTTGTAATGCTGATTGTTGCGTTTGTCCAAACCCTATTCCTTTAGTAGCGTCTCATTCTCTTTTTTTTTTGTGTGTGTTAAGTTTGTTTTTTCCCTCCATGGTACCTGTAAAAGGGATGAATATTCAGTCAAATTGTTGTAGATTTCTTCTGTAAGGTAAAGCCTGTCTCTTTTTGTTGCGTTAGTTTGATGATATCGGCAAGTTCTGTAGTAATGTTGTTAAAGTGGCTTAGTGTGTGGTGATAACAGTCATTGGTGGTGATTTTTTATGTTTAAGTGCTTTGAACTCCAAACTGGTAGTTTTTTTAAAGGGTTTAGGCATTCCCATGGAACTAAGTACACATTACATAATATCTAACAAAACAAACAGTAGGACCCAGAGGGAGCCGAAATAGCATCTAAACAAATTTTTTCAAGCCTGACTAACTCACAACAATAGCTAAACAAAAGTTAATCATTTAAGTCGGTGACCTGGTGGTTTGGGGTACGGTGTCAGATTTCTATGCTGGCGGCCGGGGTTCGATCCTCGGTCCGGCACAGATTTATTCTGATTTCCAAACCTTCCTACACCTTGACAAGACATCTTGAGAATGTGTGGAATGCCAGGGCGCCACGTGGTTCGGATTCCCGTTAAACTGTAGGTCCTTCATTTCATATCACAATCACCCTACCATTACACATTAGCGTAAGTGCGTATAACCCGAACGGGTAGTAAAACGCGGTGCTAATAATAAAAACTCATTTAACTCAATCAAGTACCACGCATAGAGTAAAAAACGAAGTAAGTTTGACAAGGACTATAGCACCATCAAATGAGTTCAGTTAAACCAGCCTATTTGTTTGGGTGTAACAAAACACAATTCCAAACTTTGTACTTCTTTTCCTAATTTGGCGGTAGGGGAGTCCAAGCGCGAGTTGTGCACCCATAGTTGAAGGATCTTATGATTGCATACCCACTGTGGTGGGGGCTAACTCCAGCCATCTCGATATTGACTCCCCTAGACGCATAGCACCCAAGGTTGATGGTTTGCTGTGAAAAAGATGTAGCGAATCAAGAGTTAGTCAACCGGTCAGCCCCAGACAATTTAAAACGTTCTTTCTATTAAAATTAGCCTCGAGGTTACATTGGGTAAAAGTCAATGTTGGTAGAAGCTCCGGCCCTCCCACATAAGATAGTGGGTTATCTGACTGGTTTACAACTCGAGTCTTAGGCAGATAATCAACTCTTCGAGTGCGGCTCCTCTACTATCTGGTCTTGGTAGCTATTTTCCTATCTTTCCCTTGGCTCTTTCGCTATTCCACATTGGGGATTTGGCATTTGCATCAGCAGCGTATACGTAGGTGTTCTATTATATACAGTAAAAGTCATCTCCAGTTTTCCAGGTAGGGCTTTATAGGGTCCCTTATTGAGAAACATGTTTACTAGTATGCCCCTACTCGCATGTTTCTTTATGTCCACACATGTCATAATGTTCATCGTTCATCTGATTTATTTTGTAATTGTTACACCATCATCGAACATGTTATTGCGATCATAGGTTTTTTTACCTGTGGAATTTGCCCTAGTTATTACAGGCTTTGTGTGGGATATTCCCTTCATCGAATATGGTTCTTGCAGCAACATACTCTAGTCTCATTTCCTCCTTTAGCCTGCGTATCTCATGAAGCACGGTCACAAATCTCATCGCATTTATCTGACCTATTTTTCAACTTTCTTTCTTCAGTCATTAAGCATTATAGTTGTGAACATTACACCTGGCAAAAACACCTTGTTATAAAAAGCAGTGCGCCGTGCGATAACACAAACTGCTGGTATTAGGGCCTCCAGGTCAAATTTCTCCCATCTCCTCTAAAAACACTTTTTACAGTTTTCTACGAATTCTGACTTTTCTCCGTCGGGAGATTGGCTGTTTTCAGTTGCTTAACTTAAGACTAGGACGGCAAAACATCCAGCCCCCAAGCCGTCAATTTATCATATAAAAGGGGTAAATCATATTTTTATCAATTATAAATTTTAGGCCATACTGTGAATCTTCCCGGGCCCTTTCTAGTCAGTAGTCAGACATGCAACCGACTGAGCTAGGGGTGAAAGACTGTTTAAATATTGACCTGTTGATTAGGTATGTTCTAATGGGTTAATCCAATCTACGACCCACTACTACAAAGGCACATTTTACGGGTCACCCTAAATATTTCAGAGCATATGCGTACTAAGCAAAAGTCCCAGATCTGATTCCCGTGTCCAGGTATCATTTTTAGATTAAGAAATATGAGAGTAGTGTTATAACCACCTCGGTGGCAGCATGGTTATGACGTCACTTTGCAATAGACTATACTGCCGATGACGGGGAGATCAGGTTCGACCCTGGTCGGGTATATGAGGGTGATTTTTCCTAAAGGGTTCTACTCTCTCTCCACGGAAATGAAGGTACTCTTTCTCTAAATTCAACCTTCCTCATCTCTAACACATTAGTGATTTAGAATTATTTCTAATATATATTAATAATGTTTGGTTTGTGGTTAACGCTTGTGTCATAGTTAATAGGAACGCCCCGTATTAAAATATTAAGTTATACATAATTTAAAAAATTTTCAAGTAAATACATATTTTTTAATATTTAGGTACAAAATCATTTTATTAAAAAAATGTAATCAATTAATTAATTATGGACGTTGTCGGTTTCTACAGCCCAAACTGTAGCTCAGTTTTCGGAAATAATAGCCCGTACTAATGTAAAGCTGCCCAGGGTAAGGCCTGAAATGTATAATGTACACACTTTTAATGGAGACTCATCCCATGTCTCGATGAGGTGAGAAGATTTCTGATAGTATGATGGGGTGGAGCCTATTTAAAAATCTAAACCTAATATGAGCTTAATAACCAAACCATGGGCATTATTCCTCTTTCGAGAAAAATCCCCCCATATTAGTCGGGAATCTAAGTCAGAAGCCCGGGTCCTGACCACTTACAACGAGACCGATGAATATTCTTACTAAAATTAGTTTTTAAAACGTTGCTTTGTTTTTCAATAAAACCTCTATCCTTTTATTGGGGTGGTGTTCGATCCATTACTAGAGGAGAATATTTACACTTTATTTTCGGGGTACATCATCACATAAAAAAATTGAAATTCTTTTATTGTGAAATGGTTCTCGCCTTTTAACAAAATTGATGAATGCGCCACTAAAAATTCTGTTATATCAGCAATGATCGTCCTTATTTTACTATCCCTCTTTTTTTTTTAGAAACTAGATGTTTCTAGAGAGATTTGAGTGGCAAGCTATTTTTCTTAAACTCCGTTGTCTAAGTAAAACTTAGGGAAATAAACTCTCACCGAAACCTGTTTCGAATTATTTAAATTTTTTTGCTTTTGTTGTTCTGGACTCTGTCGACGGGGATTTCGGGGTTTGAATCCCGTGTCGGGTGTATTAAGGATTTTTTTCTAGATTATTTTAAACACTCTCCGTTCACGAAAAGGGGGGGGGAAGTTTCCTTTAGATTATACCTTCTTCATATCAAGCATAATTATAAATTTGCATGTAGCCATAACGGATATTAAGACATAGTCCCGAAAAAAAAAGTTTTCACATAAACCTGTACCACCTTTATTTCAATAATTTATACCACATCTTTATAAATTTACGAACAAATATAAGCAATAATTTTTTTCCCTGCGATAGGTTCTCACCGGATTATATGACCCTGATATTTTATTTATGGAACATACCCATTGATACAGGAGGGAAGATTTCTTTTATGATCTAATTGAGTATTTGTAAACTCTGGGTTGCCATCGAAGAAAATCTCCCTTAGTTTGAAATATGATCTATTCCCAGTGGGATAAAAAATCTAGGAAGGCCATATAAGTTCTAAGTGACGCATATTTAATTAAAAGAAGGGCGGGAAATTATTATTATTATTATTACCGCATCTTACTACCCGTTCGGGTTATACGCACTTCGCAATGTGTTAATGGTAGGGTGATTGTGAGATGAAATGGAGGACCTACAGTTTAACGTTGAATCCGAACCACGGTGGAGGCCTGGCATTCCCCACATTCACAAGATGTCTTGTCAGAGGTGAAGGAAGGGTTTGGTAATCAGATAAATCTGTGCCGGGACCGAGGATTGAACCCGGATCCCAGCATAGATGTCCGACCACTTACCCTAGACCGCCAGGTCACCGAAATCTCATAGTTACAAGCTTACAGCACTATTTTAAAGTGCGATATTTCTTTGTCAGCCAATTGAATTTTGTAATGCATACTATGTAGATCTAAAAATATGCTAAATAAACTTACACTATGATCCACAAATATGTTCAAATTTTCACTGTCATGCGAAGCTTACTTTCAACAGTTGGTACATTGCCCGTCAGGGTTGGGAACACGGATGGTTATCTTGCTTTTATTTTAACTTGACATGCTGGGGATAGTGAACATGGCTGCACTGAAGTTTTAAATTTTTTTCCCTCTGTGGTTTTACATCCCCTGTCCAAGCTTACCCGGTGAAGTTAATATTTTTAACCCTCCTCGTCGTTTTTGCCCATTCTATTAAAATAGCCTTGCTGGCAGAAAGCAAACGCTATACAATTAAGTTTATATAAGAGGCGAAGCTTGGGTTATGAACGGTTATAATTACGGAAATGAGTCTTAACGATGTACACAGGATGCTGGGACAGATATTTTTCCGATAGGTGTGGTACTATCGGTTTTTGTGCTCGTGACGGCCCGGTTAAAGAGGGAGACAGTACATTACCTCTCATCTTACTTAACTTTCGCTTTGAGTAAAAATAAAAGTAAGGAAAAAGGGGATTAGTAACCTAACAGGGAATGTTTTTTCAGAGAGGTTTGGTGGAATTAAAAATGCTACCGTTAGAAGGACAAATACTTTTAACTACGCCTAGCCAAGGGTGGATCCAGGTCTAGTTTAGGGGGTGAATTGGTTTTCACAAGGCTCCTTCAAGGATACATTTAATAATTTTGATTAATAAAGATTTTAATTTATAATATTTTAATTATAATATTGCGAGTTTAAAAAAACTAGTTGAAATTAACAATTAATATAATAATAATACTTTAAGAAAGAACACAATTTGGATTAATCAATTTGTAATTTTAATACAAAAAAAACATAAAAAAAAAAAAAGTCGCCGTCACAATAAAAGTAATAAATATTTCACTTTACATAGGTCTAAAGTGTTTTAGTAATAAAAGAAAAAATGTGTATTTTAATACTAAACTTATATAAATATTTGGAAAATTTTAGTTTTTAAACCCTTTTCTTTGCTCAGAGCTAAGTTGAAAGAGATGTTGCCTAATTTTGATTAGGTCGTGTAGGTGATAGGATGAGGAAGGGTTAGTAAGTCATTCTTTACAACTTTAAAAGTATTTTTTTAATATTTTTTTTTTTTATGCGGGGGGGGGCGATTGCACCCAACCCCCCTGGATCCTCCCTGGCCTAGCCGGGGAAATCGAATAATATATGATTTTTTTGTTAATGAGAAAAATTCACTGTGGGGTTTTGTAAAGATGATTACATACCCCAAAAAGTTAATATAAAAAATTTAAAATACACTTTTTGGAATATGGGGATAAAATAATTTAAAATAAAGGTTTTTTTCATTTAAAATAAACACTTTTAAAAAAAATTTTATTCAACGAAATACAATAAGTTAAGATTTTGATATTTTTTGGACAAAATTTAAATTAAACTGGACTAAATGCCATTAATGAAATGTTTAAAATTTTCTGGGCCTAAGTACTATATTGTATTTGTAAAAAAATTGAAGGTTCATATTGTTTACACTGTCATAATACAAACTGGTCTTTAAGTGTAAAAAAAATCTCGAAGATTAGAGACATGTGGCTGCCCGGGTTTGGAACAACTGGTTGACAAGTTATGCTTAGGGGGAAAAAGACAGCAAACTGCCTAAAAATTGGGGCCCACTAACGATCGACCGCCAGGTTTAACATGTGTGGAAAAAAGTGGTCGCAGAAAAGGACTGCTGCAAAAGCGGGTCGATCACATGGTCGATGTGAGTAGGCCCATGTGAAAAGAGCAATTGGGTGACAAAAAGTATAAAATATTTGGAAATTTTGGGGGGTTAATTTTGCCCCTACTATCCCTACGGGTCGAAGCCCATGCTACGGGGAAAAAAAGTGTTTAACACACGAAAAGTTGCCCAAATTTTGGGTGCATAAAACAAATCAACAAAAAAATGGTCGATATTTGTGAACAAAGTGCGACAACAAGAAATCTCACGAAGAGCTTAGACCAAGTTTTGTTGAAAAGGGGTGGACCTGTGCTGACGCCCATCTGATCGAGAAATATTAAAAAAATTTTTTATAGACTAGGAAATAGGGGCCCGTCGACTCGTCGAAAAATACGTCTAGAACACAAATATAGAGCAAAGGGGCGACAAAAAAAACTGGAGACAAAACGTTGGGGGGGACCCATATAATAGTGGCCCAAAAAGTTATACATTGCGAAAAAAATCGCTAACCCAAAAGCTGGGTTTATTTTTGTATCCAGGTGTTTTTTTTTCCACTATATTTTGTCAATTACATAAAAAGTCTGTCATTCGTTAATAATAAAAGCCAATTGTTTAAAAATGTGCGCTTTCTAACATTAAATAAAAATTCCCTTCTTTTAAAATGTAAAATAAAAATAAAAAAAATTTTTGGGAAAAATACACCAATATATACAATTTTCAGTGAAAAGGTTAACCAAATATTGAAAATAAAAGCAGAAAAGGTAGTTTTAAGAAGAAAATACAAGGTTTAAATAAAAATATTAAAATTTTTTTTATTCGATAAAATAATAAAACAAAAATATAACAATTTTAAAACCACTCACTCACAAGAAGCCTTATTAACTTTTTTATTCCTGATTAAATATTATTTTTTGGAAAGTTTAAGGGATTTTTTTTTAATTTGATGTATTTTGAATCTATTTGAGAATACGAAGGGGAACTACATCTAGAGAGGGTAATTTTTTTCCCAAAAAGGGGCAATCACCCCTTTTACACTCCACTTTCGTTTGATCTGCCCCAAATTTGAAGTATTCCTTTCCCCCTTTTTTTTTTGAAACTATACTTTTTTAAAAAGATATTAGAAAGTCCCCCTACAAATTTTTTTAGAATTTTGGTGTTTTTAGAACCATTTTGGTAGCGTCCTTCGGAAATTTTTTAAAAGTTGGATACCTCAAGAAGTATTTTTAATGGGCCCTCAACCATTTACTTTTTTAAATTTAGATCCCCTTAAAAGTTTTTTAAAGGGGGTTTTCCCCCTCCAAAAATGTTGAAATTTAGGTGTTTAAAAGATATTTTTAGACTGCTCCTAGCTTAAATTTTTTTCAAAAATTTGCCTCTAGAAACTTGAAGTGTTTCTCTAAAAAAACTTTTGTAATTAAATTATTAAGAAGTTTTTTGTGGTTAATGCAAGACTTTCAACTTCATATTCGATTGTATCGGGGATTTAAAAATTTTTTTTAGGGGGGTGGGATTTTTTCCTCTGAGATTATTTTAGGGAACGAGCCCCTCTTGCCCCCCCCCCTGGCTACCCAAGTTGAAAAGGTATAAACAAATTTATTAGTGTGCTGAAAAAAAAAAAAAGGACCAATTGTTGGGAACTTTACCCGATCCACCAAGACAAGACATTCTTCCCCACTAAAAAACGGTACATCCATGTTTTTTACTCTACATTCTCAACGTATATTTTTTTAAAGGCCCCGGGTCAAAAAGGCCATTATTGCACGTGGATGTGTGCTCAAATACAAGGGGAGATTGGGGCCAGGTAAACAGTATATTCATAGGCCTATACATTTACAAAAGGTGTTACCCGTGGGGGTGGGAACTTTTTTTGTGTGGAGTGTATAAATTTTTTATAAAGGAACTTTCTTTCCCAATTAATGGGAGATCTGGGGACTCAACACCTATATTTTGTGAAAATTGAATCCCCTTAAAACCCTTTTTTGAAAAGCCCCTTGTCAGAAATTTATTTTGAAAAATTAACCCCTTCCAAGTTATTTGGAGTGATCCCCCTCTAGAATTTTTGAGATTTGGTCCCCCTAAAGTAATTATATTTTTCCTTTACCTATAATATTTTTAATATTTTTTCCAGAATATATTTAAAGTGTTTTCCCCAGGGAAAAATGTTTTAAATGTGTTGCCCAAAAAACTTTTATAGTGGCCTCCCTTTAAAAATCTCAAATGATGAAATTTTCAAGAAAAAATTTCCCCGGGTTTTTTCCCCAATTTTACTGTGGGGACCCCCTGAAAATATTTTTTTTGCGGTATATCCATCAAAATTTTAACTACAATTAACTATAATAACCCAATCCCCTCTACAAAATATTATTTAGTCTATTCTCACAATTCATTAAAAGAACATATTTAAATTTCACTCCTAACAAAATTTACTTTGGATAAAACCCTCGCAATTAATTACAATTAACAATGTTATTTTTATTTATTTTTTTGTTTTTTATTTTATTTTATTATTTTTATTATTTTTTTTATTATTATTTTAGCACGCGTCTTACTCCCCGTTGGGGGTTTATACGCCTTACGTAAGTGTAATTTTTAGGGTGATTGGATATGAAATAAAGGACCTACAGTTTAACTTGGGGGAACCCGAACCACGGTGGGGGGCCGGGAGTAAGATTGTTAAATACTTATTGACAAAATTTATTGAATAAGCTAATATATTGTTGCCGCAGCACTGTGTTTTTTAATCTCAAACAAGTTCAAGAATCTTTTTAGAGCCAAATCGTCAAAGCTTTTTTTCCCCAAGTTTTTGAAAAAAGCCTTTCGAAAAACCCCCAAAAAGAAAATAATTAAAAAAACAAGTAAACTTAAAAAAATGTTATTTGTCATGTTAGAATTCCCCAAAACAATTGGGAATGAATCACGACTCTTTTTTTTTAAAATTTTTCAATTTTTTTAAAAATATCAAAACACTTCAAATTTTACTGCCAAAAAAAAAATAGCCTCACGTTGTTATTTTGAGATAAATTACTCCCTAGGTTTGCTTTTTAAATCAGAATCTTTAGATCCCGTTTTTAAAAAAAAAATTTCTTTAAAAAATCTCTCATTTATAAATTCCTTAATTTGAAGGCTAAAGGTCAAAAATTAAAAAAAACGTTTGAGATATTGCCCTATAATTATAAATATCAATTGAAAAATTCAATCAAACCCTATCGATCCTGGGCCCAAAGGACGGTTGAAATAGACAGAGGACAAAAAGAATTGTGAAAAAAGTTTTTTGAGTTCGAGTTTTTAAAAGATAAAAATTCATCAAAAACTTTAAATAAATTTTATTTCAAGATTACAATATTTTTTCTTGATATTGTGTAAAAGAGGATACCTGGTATGTTTTTGGCACTATCGCAACAAGAAAATGTCATGAGGTGTCGTCAAATTTAGTTGCTAAATTGTATCCCCTCTCTCTAAAACCAACAATCCATTTAGGATGTCTGTTTTGTTTGAATGATGTGTTTTCTAACAAGTATCAAAACTCTAAAAACAGCATTGATTTGAGGTAGTAGACTCGATACTTCCCCAGTTTATAAATAAACATTTTAATTGACAAAGTTTTTACTATGCTTGTAACCTTGGAAAAAAGCTTTAAAAAAGACGTTTCTTTTATCTTTGAAACCCAATTTTTGTATGTTTGTATTTTTTTTAAATATATTTCTTCTAGACCCTATACATTATGCCCGTTCCATTCTATCTTTGTGCATCAAATTTCCCCTTTTGTTAAACCCGTGGGGTTTCCCGAATTTCCCCAGGGGGGCACTAGGATTTTACCAAATTCCCCCCCATCTCGTGAGAAATTTTAAGCCATTTCCTTTTTCCCTTTTTAGTTTTGGTGAGTGGCCCAACGTACATGTAATTTGGTGCCCGTAGTGGGAAAAATTTTGTATCTTTCAACCTTTCAATTTTCTAGAAAAGTGGGGGAAGGTATTTTATTATTTTATTATTTTTGAAAAAGTGTTTTTATAACGATGGGGGTTCCCATTTTTGGTGTAATCCTTTTAAATTTTATCTTTTCAAATTTTTTTTTCATAGTTATTTTTTATTACAGAAGTTTACCCTTATCTAAGCTATTTTGCATTTAGTATTATAAAAGGGTTTTAAAAGAAGTAAAATAGAATAGGAGAAAAGTACCGGGTTTGTGAAGAGGAAGCGTGGGAAACTGTTACTAAAAGAAGTTTGGTAGATTTCAGCAAGTCGTTCAAAACCCTTTACCTCCCCCCACTAATAAACCCAAAAAAAGTTAATTTATTAGCACGCTATGAAGGGCCTTTTAATCACTAACCCCAATTATAAAAAAATATTTAATTTCAATCAAACCCTTTTTTTTGGTACATTAAGGGTATTTTAAATTTTTGGTAGCCAACAACTCGATTACAAAAACTTTCCATCATTTCCCTTTGGAACCCAAATTTAAAGCAGCCCCATTTATTACAAGACTGTATTTTTTTTACAATTTTTTATCAACATAAAAATTTGGGAAATTTTTGGCTATTCCAAATTTTTTTAGGAGAAAATAAATAAATCGCCTAAATATACTTTTAAAAAAAACACAAAATACAAATATTAGTTTAATATTTTTTAAATTCAGTTACCTTTTTTGTATCAAATTTGTTTCCCCGGGTTTAAATTTTGGTTCTTTTTCTGGATTACCTCTTTAATCTCTGTTCGTTTTCTTCTTTTGCATATTTACTTGGAAATGAACGAGGCTTAGGAGACATTTTGTACACAGCAAAATTCCCTTAAAGTTGATAAATCAAGGCCATAGTCGGAATTTTATGAACAATAAATTGTTTATTTAGGTTTTAAACATCCAAATTAATTAAAAGTTCAAATTTTTGGGGGCTGTGTTAATGAAAAACCCCTTCAGAGAGCACAGGGGGTTTAAAAATTATATTTTTTTTAGCTTGGAGCTTGGTGCAGGGTTCCATAAAAAATATTCAAGAGCTTTAGAGGGTTTTAATATTTTTATTTTTTTCTAGCCCAGGCAGTTTGGTGTCATGTTGCCATAAAAAAATGCTTTGAGGAGTTTAATCTTTAAAAATTTTCCCTTTTCCCTCAATCGGGGGATGGGCCCCCCCCTTAAATTATTACCCTTGATTAATTTAACTATATTTATGAGTTTAAAAGGTGCCTGCTCAAATAAAATTTTAAAAAAAACAATGTCAAAAGGGTATGTAACAATAAGTACAGCTTTCCCCAAATTTAAAAAGCTAACACAAGAACATCTAAAATACATAAAAATCTTGGTATGGTTTTTGTACCCAATATTTTTTCCGCTGTTTTGAAAAGTTTGTAATGATCTTATCCCCCCCCTTTCCCCCCCCGCCCGCCCTGTCAATCAAACAAGCGGTCATCTACCCGGTTTGGTTCTCAACGGTACGGGCCCGGTTTTTCTGTATTTATTTCTGTGAAAATCTAAATTTTGGGCCATTTTTCCATTTTTAAAAAATGATAGTAACGATTAATTAAAAATGTCAAATGAACCCGTAATTATTTCTAAAAAGGAGAGTTAAAAATTTTAATTTTAAAATACAAAGAGTTTTTTTAAAAGGAATTTTTTTGTTTAAAAAATGGAAAAGGGTTTTCCCCCGATTTAGTTTCATTATTTTTAAATAAAAAATTAAAATCTTGGAAAATATGGTAATACCCTTCCTTTAAAAAATTCTTACCAATGTGCTATACTATCCCTACCCACAAAAAAAAAATTAAGGTTTTTCTTTTATTTTAATTTCTTTGGGTAGAATTGTATTATTAAATTAAATTAAGCATTTAATAATTTTTAAAAAAAAAATACATAAAAATTTTGCTCTATTATTATTTTTTTAATATTTTTATTCTATTAAAAAAGGTCACAACATTTTAAAAAAAGAAAATAAAAAAAATATTTCACTCTTGCCCGATTTACGAATCCCTATTTTGATAAAATTTAAAAATAACACCCTTTGGTAAATCCACAAGATGTCGCCCGGTAGCGTGATATTAATGATAGTTTTTAGTAGCCGAGGCATCCACCCCTTCATACAGTCCTCTGCCTTTAAAACCCCTGGTGAATATTCCGTAAAACGGAACATCCCCTGGCTAATCGTGGTAAGAAATTAGCCTCTAAGGAAAAAGTCCCACGTTCGTTCCTGTGCCAAAGTGTTTTTTTTCAAATCTATTCAAATAGCCTCACGTTATACGAAATTTTTAGCCTTTCTTTAAGTTTTAAAAAACCAATTTTTTCGGGCATAAAATATTTTTATCCCAGGGGGAAAAAATTTTTAAAAAAAAAAGCGAACGCTAAATACCCTCAATACAATAATAATCACCCTTTCGGTTTCCGGTGGGTTAAAGGCGTCACTTTTGCGTATGTTTGACTGCGATGAGGTGAGTCAAATTCGAATCTTGGTTTTACTAGGGTAGTCTTTCCCAAAAGGGTTTTTTACCTTTTTCCCCGAAATGTGGGGACAAATTTTTTTAAATTCCCGCCTTTAATCCAAAAACCCATTAGGTAATTAGTAAAAAGCTATAACCCCAACTGTATTAAGACCGGTGCTAAATAAATAAATAATTTAAAAAAAAATAAGTTATCATTTCATTTTTCAAGATCAGTTACGTAATAGTTTTTAGGGGTTTAATAAGAGTTCTTAACAACTAGAATAACAATTTTTTCAGAAAAAAATTTGTATATTTCTCTAAAAGCAAGAAAGTATTTGTAAAATTTCTGTGAAAACCCTTTTTAAAAAAAATGTAAATTTTTATTTTTTCAAATTGAAAAACCCCTGCTTCCCTAATATTGTGTTAAATTTTAAAAAAAACCTTTCCCATAATCTTTGTATTTTCCCCTTTGGGTAGTATTTTTTGTTTTGCGGAAATTTGTGTGACCTTTTAAACAAAATTGGGTGTTCGTACACGCCCTTCGGTAACAAACATTGGGAAATTCATTGGGTTTTAAAAAAATATATACTACTTTGGGAAAATTTTCTGACAAGTTACGGAAGTTAAAAAAAACAAGAAAACAATAAAGTAAAAACAAAAAAAAGAGGGGTTTTCCCCTTTTTCTCCTAAGTTTTCCCCTTTTAAAACTTCTCTCGCGAGGACAAAAAAAAAAAAAGGGAACCTTAAATGGAAAGCACGTTAGAAATCCAATACCTTGCTCCCGTTATTGTTTATCCCCCCACTGGATTTTAGGTCTTTTTTAAGGCACCCCCCCCTATTTTATTCTTGACGTGTCAGCTTTTATAAAGTTTAATTTAGTCGAAAGAGGGTGGCATCTTTGAAACACTTTTTAAAGATAGGGAAAATATTTTTCGTGAAAATACTAATGAACGTTTTGTTTTTTTCTAAAATTTAAAAGGGCAACAAAATATAATTTATTAAAATGAACAAACAGGATCGTAATGTTAAGTAAGTTGAAGCAATGAAAGTTTCGTGGAAATGTCCTTTGGTAAATGGCTCATTACATCTAAATATCCAGTTTGAAAAAAAAAAAAAAAAAAATGTTAAACCGCTCCAGGTCTGTGGCCAGGGACAGACGGACAGAATTATAAAATTCTCTTTTTTGGATTCGGAAACACACAAAATACATATTTTTTTTATTTGAGTAATTTTGTGTGGAATTTTCTAAAATGACTGATTATATCCCAGTCAACCTAATTCTAGAACAGACACAAGATCATGTACCCGGCCGTTATTCATCATTGTGAAAGGGGAAACCCACTGTTTACCAATGATAAATTTTGCGGCCATGCCGGGAATCGAACTCAAGACCCTTAGCTCAATAGACAAACAAGCCACTGACTGATTTAAGGTGTTGGTCATGAAAAGTAAATATTCATCATAATCTCGAGGTAGAAAAATTTTCTGATTACAATAATTTTTCTTTAAATGAAAAGCAAAATATTTTCACTGACAAGTTATTATTATTCACTTCTCTCTTTTAAAATTATCACGTGGAAGGTTTAATTAAAATCTAATTTTATAATTGATTATCCAGAAATCCGCCTTGGTGGGCACGCAGAATTAGCGTCAAATTTATCTAATCTATTTTGCCGGCGACGGATAGGTTGGGATTCGAAACCAATCTGGATGAAATTAATTGTAGTTTCCTTAAATAGTCTCACACTATAGTCTTCGCACAAATGTGGGTACCTTTGATTGAAATTTTACCTTACTTACTCATATTCAATTAGTGTATTTAAATGTTTAAAGTCCGAATGTTGATTAAATAAGACGCAGAGCAAAAATAAAATTCTTCATTTTCCATAATATATTAGAATACACTTCTCAATGTTCGCCTTAAATGCTATTACTTACTTCCCACAGACCATTCAATTTCTGTCACTCTGCCTCGGCACGAAAACAAACTAGTGCTCTCTCTCTCTCTCTCTCTCTCCACGTCATCCAGAGAGTAAAAACTCACAATAGATCAGAGAAAAAAAAATCACGTTCAGTAACAATGCTATCATAAACTTATTCTCAATTTTAAAAAATGTAAGTGGAGGAGGATGTGGAGGTGAGCAGCTTGATGAAATTAACCCCGCATTTGTTTGGAGACCCGAAAGTAGATACATAAAGATACATCACACCCCTCAAACATATGTCTCAGATTCGACATCTCCATCACTGGCAATCTAGTATATTGCAAGCTTGACGCCTTAGACCATGTCTTCTGCGGGTCCTCATCCCCTAGAAAAACTGATATTATTTATTTCCCCGCCAAAACAAGGGGAAGTAAGTTCCGATTGTTCAAATTGACACTTTGAATAAAAGGTCCTATTGCACTGGGTCTTCTAAGCAGGAGTTCCCTTTAGTGACATTAAGAAAGAGTTCCAAATACAAGGGAAAGTTGATAAGTTTCAACGAGCAATAAACTTTAAGGCCAGTTTCATATTCATACTTAATATACGCCTCAAGTACGGTTCGATACTAAATACAAGGGACGACACTTTTACCTAAACTCTAAAGGGGAATGGTTCAGATTACATAATATAAAAGCTGGCCATTCCATTCTGTCTGGCAGGTGTCTTGTGTTTATATCGAGCAGCACTTGAGGCGTGTTAAAGGGTGACTATGAACTGGCCATAGTCCCAGCACACCTTTTCCTTCCCGTTCCTTCATTCACGTTGCCTCACCAAACGGTCCATAGTTCAAACCCCTGAAGAAGGAGTGATAGAAATAAGAAGTGCACAAACATAAAAATTTCTAAGAAGCAACATTAAAAGTGACCCATACCGACGGGCACGCGATCAAAATGTCCGTATTGTTTGGTCAATCTGCCGGCTAATCGAGAGCCTGAGATTCAAGTCAAGTTCAACCTAAAATGGTTTCTCACTTTTCTTGCACGAAAATGCGAGTTCATTTATTTAAAAAATTATGCCTTAATCATAACATATTAAATCATAACACTAGTTGAATTTTTTTAAAAACATACATTTTAACCATTTTTGGCAGCTGGTCTGTTAAGATAGTAGTACTTTGAACCATGCGGCCATCGTAGCGGGTGTCCACTGTATTGTTTGGTCCGCTGCAGACGGGTATTTCCATCACCTTTAAGGGGGCCGCCTTCCTGAGCATTGGAATGCGTTACAGACGTTCAGAAATAGGCCATGGTTAGGTAGTGTTTTTTTTTACCAAACTTAACCTAAGCCAAAATGAAGAGAAAAGGGGGAACATGCTTATCTAGTACTCTAAAACCTTACATCTTGATAATCATATATAAAAAAAATGAATGAAATATCGTAATTTTCCTCTTTTTCAATGGCCATTTAAATATATTTCACAGTTCTGAGACGGGGGTAACTACTAATAAACCCTAGATACAACCTTTCAGAAACAAATTAAGTCATTTTTTAAAAGGTCACAACAGAAAATGTAAAGATAAATTGCTAATTCCTTTTGCTGTTTTGACGGCGTCAAAGCTAATGCTTTTCGGCATCATGTGGCGCAGCCATATCCCCCATCTACGCTTTGGAAGAAAAGAATAGCCGGAGAAAGAAGGAAAGGTAGTTGACACCTTTGCGCTATGCGCTCTTTAGTTGGATGTCTGCCTTCGCCTTGTTGAGAGTTGAGACAACGCACAGTGATCCGGCACATGTTTAAAAATAATAGGTTTTTAAAATGTTTCAAATAAAAATATCTGTTAAGTTTTTATTTAAATGTATGAATAAATGTTTTTTACAAACAGTCCTGTGTTTCCGAACATTTGTGTATGCTTGCCTTCTATGATAGCTATTATAATTATATATTAATAACATAGAATTATATTTTTTTTCGATAAACAAACTTCTGACTTTGAACAATAACACAATCAAAAAGGGCTATCTTAAAGGGAAAAAAACTAACTTCGACAAATATGCTCACCGCAAAAATTAGGATGAAAGAAGCGTTTTATTGATGGATCAAAGTACATACTGATTTATTAGTATAAAAATAAGGCTAGTTCACTGTTCAACAGTTACGTGTTAGTTTAATTTTACCTTGTTTCCCCTATATTCAGGAGGAGGGGGTTTAAAATCCCGTCCGGAAGTTTAATTAAGCTAGTCCCGTGGAGTAAAAAACCATCATTTGAATTCTGTTTCTTAGATTTAAAACATTTTTTTGTTTGGCCATGCCTTGGATTGTAAAAAAAATTTTTACATGATGAGAAAATGAGAGGGAAAGTAATATTTACTGTACGTATACTAATTACCAACAAAGTGATAATGGACAATTTAATTTCTTAAAATATGTATAAACTAAAATATTAAAACAAAATTTTATTTCACGCAAGATAACATTTAATTTTAAAAAAGATTAATTCAGTTCTGATACGTGAAGGTTAAAACTAAAGCAATTATTATAATTCTTAGTGCCTGATTGGTTGTCTCAACTGAAAAAGTTCCAAATCAGCTTTACAATATAAAAATATTGAGCAACATTTTTAATTTATGAGTAAATGTGAATTTGCCTTTTCAATATTAAACAAAGCCCGTATTATTTGACCGTAATATGGCAACAATTAGGGTCGTATCCAAGATATAGAATTTTTAGTGATATACTGTAAATTCCAAGCAACTTTTTGGATGTAAACCAAAAATTTCTAATCATTACTGAGCACTATTGATTGAAAGCAAGGATTATATACTAAGTATTGACACGTGTTTCTGAATTATTGCTTTACATGGTGGGTTGTGTGAAGCTAGTCTCCTTCACCAGTAATGTACGCCTCTTAGTACGTTGTATATAAAGAACTAATTTTGAGACATCAGGATTTAAAAAGCACAAATCATGCACTAAATATGACAAATGTTTCAGGATTGGTGCCTTACATTATTTATTAACACCCGTGTCTTAGTACTCATTCGGGTTTAACGCACTTACGCTAATTGAAAGTGTAGGGTGATTGTGAGATGAAATGGAGGACCAACAGTTTTAACGTGGAATCCGAACCACGGTGAGGCCTGGCATTCCTTACATTCACAAGTTGGATTAATACACGTCTTGTCAAGGTAAAGGGAAGGGTTTGGAAATCAGATAAAATCTGTGCCGGGCCCGAGGATTGAACCCGGACCCCCAACACAGAAGTCTGACACCTTATCCCTAACCCCCAGGGTCACCTAGTGCCTTACATTTTGAGATAATCTTCACGAATCTCCCCCAAAGGGGTGCATTAGCGGTATTTTTTTTAAATGTGAAATTTATTTTGGGTTTTATACACGCTAATGTGAGAGCACTTTTTCGTATAAAAATACTTCCTCGTCCCTAGTAAATTATATTTTTTTTTCTGTACTGTTGTTTTAGTATTTAATTTATATTTTTGGGTTTTTAAAAAGTAACAAAGGATTATTTTAAAACCAAAAGTGTGTTATTAAGAATGCATAAGAAATTAAATTTAAGTAAAATTTATTTTTTCACATGAGTACATAATAATAAAAATAGGGTACTGGAATATTTGTTTTAAATTTTTTTAATTAAAATTTGTTAGATTTTTTCAAAATTACAAGTTTTATGTTACAATAATTAATACTTGAACACGCTTGACAAAATTAGATCCTGTATTATTTTGCATGCATATAATATGTCCTAGTATTAAAATGCTCAGGAAACTACACTTTTTGTCTGAGTTTTTTGAGCTACTAGCTGAGATACAAATTATGCATATATATAAATAAAAATTCATCACTACTGTATAAAAAAAATTCTAGTCTATGCCTTATTTATGAAAATCTAGCTATAAAATTCAATTTCTCAACTTTCCCCCTTGTAAACCCCTACGCCGTAGCTTCTCTGGTTGAAAATAGTAGGTCAATTAAAAAAAAGTTCAGGGCTGCACGCACCATCATTTTTGTACCATTTTGCAAGGATTGTCTGCTACCCCGGGCGGCGTAACGTTATTTGTGAAGAAAGGGGTGGTGGGGGTCGTAAGAAAAAAAGGAGTTTTTGAGAAGTTGCCTTCCCCCCTTCACCTCCTAACCTTACTCTACCCCTCTTCAAGATAAATTTTTTTAAACTTGGATGTCTATAAAAGTTATTTGTAAATATCCTCCCCCCCAAATTTGGAAAATCAAATTATTTTTTATGCTATTTGGAGAAGTCACTCCATTTTTTTATTTTTTTATTTAATTCTTCTATAAGCCATTGGAGTGTCCTCGCCTTTAGTTGAAAAGTTAATTTATGTCTTTAAATGCTATTTGAAATTATCCTCACCTGGACATTTTTGGTAATCGATGTTTTTAGAATCAATTTGGAGTCATCACCTGGATTTTTTTTAAATTATTGTATCTGAAATAAAGTTGGAGTGACCCTCTTCTAGCAAATTTTAAAAATAAGATCCCTCTAGAGCATAGGCTACACACAAGGGGATCCAGTGGGTCCAAGCCTTCGCCCCCCCCCCCCCCCTCTCCTGAAGAACATGAAGGATAAATAAAAGATTAAATACAACGCAATTATTTATCATGTTAAATAACCTTAAAGCAATGGTTGAAAATAACCCAATATATCAAATACAATTAAATATGTGGTGGATCCAGGATTTTTTCAAGGGGGGGAGGGGGGCTACACATCAAAAAGCAATACCTTTAGGAACCAATAAAGTGTTGGTCCGTGCCCCAGTAGTATTTTTACTCCCGGAAAAAAAAAATATTTCCAAAGCTCAAAATGGTTTCTCTTTATGTATATTTTGTACCTAATATTTCTGATTAAACTTATACTGGTTATAAATATCTGTTATCTTGGATTTTGGGGGGCCATCTTTAATTTTTTAGATATAGCCACTGTTTCCTTTGTGATTATAATTTTTAAATTAATATAAAAATAACTGTCAAAAATAAATATGCCTAATTCATTTTAGTAAAAATACGAAAATAAAATCATTAGTTAATAACCCCACGTTTATTACACAAAGGAGTGGGGAACTATATTCCATTCACGGGAGGAATTGATCTCCGAAAGGTCTTTTTTCCTACCAATACCTACTATATAATATATTTCTGGGAGGGAAAAAAAACCTTTCAGAAAACAATTCCTACCGTGAACAGACTTAAGGAGGGAGGGTGCGGGAAAGCCAGGGTTCAGGTTAAACAAGGTGAAGCATGTTTTGTTCGAACACATTGGACGTATTTTCTGCAGAGAAGTACAGCACCCCTTTAATCCGTCAATTAAATTTTTGAAAATAGCTGAAAGGGGAGGAGGATTATAGCCCCTTATTCCCCAAAACCCTTGAATCCATACCTGAGTGTGAGACATACCCCCAATGGATTTAACGCTGTCTAGTCCCGTTAAAAGCCTCATGAAGTATTTTTTCAAGTAGGGAAACTTATATAAGTAATAGATTGGATTGACTATTGACTTGTAACTTCTGTACTTTGGATCCCCCGTCTAGAAGATATTTGAAGTGTGCTTCCACTGTCATATTTTTGTAAATTGGATGCTTTCAGAAACTATTTTGGGGTTACGATTTTATTTTTAATTTGCCAAATAATGTAACTCTATCTTGTTTACTGTTTAAACAATAGTAAACTCAAGTAAAAAATCTCTAACTACCCCCACTTTGTTGATGAAGAAATACATCTTAATTTTTTTGGGCTCTAAAACAACCACACTCAACCCCCTCAACCAACACCCTATCCCCGCCCTCTTTCTATATATTCTTATTTCTATGAGCACTCACTTCGATATATCCGTATTACCCGTATGTATTATAGATCGAATTGAAAATATCCCTAAAAATAACCAAGTAGAACGCAAAATAGTTTTTCTAAGGTATCCAATATTAATAAATATTTTGTCCTCCTGCGGGGAAAGTTTATAGTTTTAAAATACTAAAATAGTTTATCCACAGCCCTTTATCTAAACAAATACGGGTGCATTTAATCAAAAACTTCCTTCCTCTTTTCCTGTCAGCTAAATAATCAGAGGAAATTACTGATAGCTTTAATAACACCCAAAATTAAAATTAATTAAGAGTGTAAAATAGTTACACATGACCAATTAACCGATTATCTATGTAACTATACCTTATTTATAATTATTTACTAAACCTTTTTCTCCGATAGAATAAATCTAAAGGGGTGGGTGTATAGGCCGTGTGATGGAACGCCTTATACTCCTCGGTTCCGACGCCACTGTTATCAACTAAATGAGGTAAGATATAAATTTGGTCTACACGTGATTAATTATTGTATAGTTAATATTCACATTTTCCCCAAATAAAGTGACATGTATAAAAGTGTGTGTTCAAGACAATTGGTTTTTTTTTTAAAAGCATCGCGTCCTACTTCCCGTTCGGTTTATACAGTTTCAAGACAAGTTAAACCATCTAATCAAGAATTGATTGTGCTTGTTTGTGAACCCTTCACGAGAATCTCAAGCTAGCAAAATACCAAAAATAAACATACAGGCTGACGGCTGGACTCTGTAGGGCGATCAGCCACGCATTTCTTCCTTTTGACCTTGAGATAGGTTTCCTTTCCGTTTCTTCTCTTCTCCTGGGCATGGGGTGGTAAGATATGGGGTGGTGGGGAAAGTGTAAAGAGGATAAGATTAGACAGAGACAACGCTGTATTTCAAGAAAACAAAAACATAGCATTTCATTTTAAGACGAGGCCTCCTCACTTCGTTTAAATACTTTTTTCACGTACCGAGGCGGCCCCCTTAAGGTGGGGTAGAAAGGGGGGGGCGCTAGAATTTTTTACAGTTTTTATAGAATTGACATTTTTTGGCCCAAAATAAATCAAATATTTTTCCAGAAAGCCAAATTAGAGCTTATTTTCTACAGATTCTAATATCAACAATTCTTGAATAATTTTGTCAAGGGTTTTCCGGGAATTTTTGTCAAAAATTTTTTTAAAAAAAGAGAAAAATTTTTGACAAAATTTCCCCAGGAACCCCCTTAACAAAATTTTCAAGATTTTTTGATTTTAAACCAATCCCATAAAACTAAACCTATTTTGGCTTTTTAAGAAATATTTAAATTTATTTGGCCAAAAAAGTCAATTCTAAAAAAACTGTAAACATAATTCTTTCCCCTTTGGGCCGAAACTAAACGCTTGAAACATCTACAGCATCAAGTTCATTAAAAACGTAAACAATAAAATTCATACGAGGGGTTTAAAGGGTTGATTTGGCCTTTTTTCTTTTCCAATTTTAAAATTTCCCAAAATATGGGGCCCTCCCTTAAATGATTTAATTTTTAAATTAAAAAAAATTTTTACAGAGCAACTCATAAATAATATTTTTTTTAGTTCAAATTATAAAAAAAAAATAAAAATAAATTCAAAAAATTTTTTTTTAAAAAAAATAAATGCGATCTAAAGGGCACATACATTTTTTTGCCCATTTTTCTACTTCAGGGGCCCCCAAAAGGGGTTTTTTGAAAGGGGGCCCCAACATTAAGATATTGAATTGCAGCTCGGCCGATCAAAAAAGACAAAAATTTTTAAATTTTGTGTAATATGAAATTTAATATATATGGGGTTGTGAATATATTTAATACAAAATTGAAAAAATTTTAATGTTATATATATATATCAAATTCAAATAAAAATTTAATTTAAATACAAGTTTTAAAAATAAAAATTCCCAAACCCGCCCAACCCGGGGGCCTACTTGTCAGGAGGCTTAGTGGAGAGTTGCAGGGGCAAATAACTGGGGGGGCTCATTTTGATTTTTGGTTAAATTGAAATATATTAATTCCCATACGACTGAAATAAATGTAATGTAGGTTATAGAACGGGTTGAAAAAGTTTAGTAAAAAGGTCCTCGTTCTGTCAATGTCCCTACTCACAGTTCCGCCCCCTGAAAAATTATCTTCATGACCTGACTGGTGTGAAAAAAGGGCCACCCGGGGTTTTCCCAGGGTTTGGGTTATATAAAAAAGGGACGTTCCCTTCAAAAATGGTTTGGGGGCTTCCTCCGCGTACCGAGCAGGGACTCAAGCTGAGAAAATTCTTCTCATGGTTACAAAAACCTCGACGGGCTGAGCTGTAAACATTTCAAAACCCGTCCCTTAAAAAATTGGGGAATTTTTCCCCGGCTCCCCCTTTTTCAAAAGGTAAAAATAATTTTGTTTTTTAAAACCCCAACCAGAATGGGGGTACTTACCGTGCATTACTGTTCTTTGTCGTTTAAATTTTTGAAAAAAACCGGCAAAACAATTCTCTTTTTTCTAACGATACCTCGTGCGCGTGCGTAAAAATGCTAAATTTTAAAAACACTTGACAGCACTTTTTGCTCGGGCCTTACGTCTTCCTTGCATTTTCAAGTTCTCGATTCCCAAAGTAAAGCTATGACAAAACCGTAATTTGGGAAAATTTAATTAATGGATGCTGTGAAACCCAAACCCAAAATTATCCTCTTCCTCTACAAAAAAGAAGCTTTCCTCAACCCTTCCCCCAACAGACACTTTATAAAACACGGGTAAGGGTTTCTCAGGAAGCGAAAAACCCCCCGTATGGCTTTTGGGTAAATCACGTTTTTTCCAAAATTCACCCGCCGCCTCAAAAATGAGGGGTCTGTAAGGTCTTTTTTCATGATGGTTTTTTACCTGGATACTTTTTAAAAAATAAAAATGAGTAGGTTTTGGGTTTTCCCACACTTGTTATAAATTTAATTTTTTTTCAATTCCCATTTTATTTTTTTCCCTTTTAAAAAATAACGAAAAATTTAAGTTTTCTCATACTATTTCATTACTTTTAAAAATTTTTTTTTTAAAACCAACTTAAAAACAATTTTTTTAAAACAAAATTTAAATATATCTATTCTTCGTTTTGGAACGTTATGACTATGTGAATATAGTGCTTTCCTAAAATCCCTTTTTTAATAAAAAGCATGGGCATTTCCCTTGGAAAAGAAAAAATACGTGTATTTTTTTTAAAGAAATGATAAATTTTTTATGTTTAAATTTTGTCTTATTTCGAAATATTCAACTAAATAAAATTTTATCCACTCGTGAGGCATGGGTTTTAAAAAAAATTTTTTTTTCCCCGTCATGTTAAACCCAAACAGGGTTTTAAAATTTTGTGGGTCCCTTTTTGAAGCTATATTCCCCCCCGGGCCCTTTTTTGTAAAAAAGTGCCATAATAAAAAATTTTTTTTAAAATGAAATGAAACATAAATAAGCTTTGTGCCCCCCCCTTTCCAAAAAAAAATAAATAATAATAATGGCCTAAATTACTGTGGCTAATTTTCCCACATTAATATTTTAAACCATCTTTTTAAAATTACAGATATCCAAAGTTATGTCAGCTGCCGGCGTAGGATATATTAGGTACTATTTCTAGTAACTTTTTGAGCAATCTCCAGAAAACTAAGGTCGTAAATCAATTACAAAAGGAAAATTTTGGGATACGGTTAAAGGGAGCACCATCATTTGGGTTTATTTGTCCCCTTTAAATTTAAATTTAAATTAATTTTTTTTAGTTTAATTTTTTTTCAAAACACCTGTTTGGCTGGAATTTGGCCCACGGGGCCCTAGTTTGAGGCCCCCTTTGGGTTTCACGTTTTTTAAAAAAACCCCGGTAAGTTTTTAATACCCCACCAAGCAAAGCATATTTAAATACGTTATGTAAATATGTGCTTTTGGGCAAACCCAAAATTTTAAAAAGGGAACAGTTCAAAAAATACAGCCCTCTTTTCCCTTTGTAAAACCCCGGGGAAAACCCCACGGGTGTTTCAGTTAAAATACAGTTTCCCTGTTTTCATAAAAATAAAAGATAAAAACGGTATCTTGTCGGAAATGAAGGGTTTTGGGGGCCCCCAAAAACAATAACATTTCACTTTAAAAGATGTCCCGACCGATGGGAAAAGGGAAAGTTACGTCTCTGTGAGGAAATGGAGGGGTTTTTTTCCGGGCGGGGATGAAAAGGTCCATTTAAAGGTTTTTTTTAATATGTGGTAAAAAAGGCCTACAACACATTGCGCCGATGTGTTTAATTACCAAATATTTTTCAAAATTTTATAAAAAAGGCTCAATCATTGTGCCCCTGATTACAATTACTTCCCCAATTTTAAAAACGCGTATTGGTGTTGTTTACGCGTTGACGGGCCTGCTCGTTTATCCTAAACTTACACAAAATTTTTATAAAAAACCGGCCTAGGAAACCATTTTTAAGTAAATCAACTTTAAAATGAACAAACAATTTTAGAGAATAACGCATAGTTTTTTTGGAGCTACCCAATTTTGAATGAACAATTGAGAAACATTTCACATCTGAAAATTTTTAAAAATTTTTTTCCGGAAACTTCACACAGTCTCCCAAAACAAAATCAAAAAATACTTTTTTCCCATTAAAAACCTGGGACCGTTATTTGCCCCCTTTTTTCTAAATTTCGGGGGCCGAATTAACTCATCCGGGAACCAGACTCTAAATTTTGACCAAACCCGGTTTAAAGGGCCGTAAAAAGGTGTTTCTCCCCACAAAAAACAAATAATGAATAGGGGAAAATTTGGGATTGGGGTACCGGGGAGTTTTTCCCCTCTTCACTAAAAATTTTGGGGTACATTTCCCTTTAAAATTTTAAACCCTTTCCCCTAGCCCTTTAAACCCCCGTGTAATTAGAAAAAAAGGCTTAAAACCGAGGGGGTAAAAAAGATGCTTGCAAAATAAAGAAGAACGGGAAAGTGTTATTCGCCCTCAAAACCCAAAGACGGTTTTAAAAACCCTTAACCCACCCAGGTGCCGGATTTTTAAACTTGGCAAAAAAATTTTAAAAAGGGTTTGAACCTGGGGGAACCAGCTAAAGAGGAGGGAAAAAAGAGACTGTTAAAAATCGCAAAATTTGGAAAATCACCTATCGGGGGGTACAACCGACTGAAAATTAAAACGATTTCAGCCCTTATATTTCATAAGGGGGGCACACTTCAAGCTCACTGGCCTGCATTTTCCCTCTGTTAACATATTTTGGGATTAACTTTTTAAAAAAAAAAAAAATTTGACTTTCAAATGGAGGGGTAAAATTTATTTATATTTCAGAAAATATATAAAAAAAAAAAAAAATTAAATTAAATTAAAATTTTTTTTTTAAAAAAAAAAAAAAAAATTGGGGGGGTCACCCCCTGGGGGCTAGGGGTAAGGGGGTCAGACTCTGTGAGGGGAGCCCGGGGGTTAAATTTCCTCTTTTCCAGCAAAAAGTTTTTACCGATTCCCAAAACCCCTTACTTCACCATTTTATAACGTGTATTAATCACAATTTTTGAATGTTGGAATGCCGGGCCCAACCACCGTGGTTGGGAAATTCCACTTTAAAAAAACTGTGGTCCTCCTTTTAAAATCTAAAACAATCACACTACCTTTAAACACATTTAAGGTAAGTGCGTAAACCCCGAAGGGGTGGTAAGACGTGATAGTAATAATAAAATAAAATAAATAAAAAAAAATTTAATTCAAATAGGGATTTTACCTATTTTCCCCAACTATATAAAATTTATAAAACAAAATTTTTCAAATTTAAAAATACTTTTTAAAAATTTTTTAAATATTACAATTTTTTTAAAATGTTTTTTCCCGGGAAGAAATAATCTAGGCCTTTTGTTTATTTTATCGTAGTCATTTAAACCCACATTTTTCCCTCACGAAAGGCTTATTCGTACCGGGTACTAATAGACTAGTAGCGTTTGTTCTAACAATTGAAAACAATTTTAAAATAAATATAGGGTAAACCCGCACAAATTTTCTTTTTTTTCATTTTAAAAATATATAAATTTACTACAAGCCGTAAAATTTTGGGGAAATAAAATAATTTTGCCCCTTAGCAGAAACATCCAAAGGTAAAATTTTAATAAAAATGGGGATGATACAAAAAACATTAGAAAAAAGGTAAAATTTTTGTGTCCACCAAAGAGCATAACAATTTTTTTAAAATACTCAAAGGGTTCTCCATAAAAATATATGTTTTTTTCTTATAGCTCAAAAACTTTTGGGTTTTTAAAAAAAAATTAAATTTCGGGTAAAAAAAAATTTTTCATTATTTTATTTTAAACAACAACTTTACAATTTAAAATTTTCCATCGCTTTTCAAATAGTGGGGATATATGATAAATTTTTGGATTTTTTTTTTTGGGCAAAAGTAAAGTGTCCTTAAAATAATTTTTAGGGGAAAAAACTAAAAATTCCCAAATTTAAATTTTATTGTTAAATAACACCTAAAAATAAAATTTAAAAAAAAATTTCTTAAGTTTTGATAAAATCAATTACCAATCTTTTTTGCCCCCTTAATTTTTGTCTTAATTTTTATGCAGATATAAAAATTTCCCAAAAAATCCTCTGAGGGCCCTTTAAATAAAAACCTTTATCCCAAAATTTTTGGGGCCTAAGGGTTAAAATGTTTTTCGCTGTAATCAAAATCAGACAGACGAAAAAATGGAAAAACATTTTTGGTTTCAGGGGTCCATGAAACATGGGCCATTACCCGAAATGCCCGAGTTAAATTTTTGGGCTTACTTTTAAACCCCTTTAAAATACTTCCCCTCTTAAAAGGGGTTCGAGAAAAATTTAAACAAAATAAAAATAAAAAAAGGGGAAAAGGCTGGGGCCTGGTTTGGTTTAAAATTATTAAAAATTATTATATTTTTAAATATAATATATATAATATAAGTTTTAAAATTTTGTTATGCATACAAAATAGGGGATATTAATATATTTTAAATGTATATATAGTAACATAGACTAAGAGAGGGGGTTTGAAAATCTAAGGAAAAAATAATTCCAAAAAGTAAAAAAAATTGCGGGAAAAAGACAAAATTTAAATTTATTAATTCAAAGTAACAAACAGTTTTAAAAACCTAAAAATTTTTCTTTGGCCCTTTTACAGGTCTTAATTTAAAGGTTTTTTTGAAAAACAAAAAAAATCATACTTGTGCAGAAACTTTTCAAACTCTCAAGGTATCAAATTTTATTTTAAAATTTCAATTTGTAAAAATTAAAACCAATTAAATAGTTAAAAATTTTTTAAAGAAATTTTTTCTAAAAAAATAAACAAGCTTCTAATTCACCAAAAAGGGAATTAATACCCAAACAACATTAGGATCAAAAGTTTAATTTACTAAATATTACAAAGATTAAAAGACCCAAATTTAGCCTTTTTTAAAATGGTTCAAAACCCCTTTTCAGATCACCCCAAATGAATACAGACTAAACGTTTTAAATTAAAAAAAAATTTAAAAATTTTGGCACCAGAAAAATTTGGGGGTTAAAGCAAAAAAGGGTTTATTTCCCGACTAAATGCAAACCTTCGAGGGCCCCATTACCCGCGTCACTTTTTAAAAATTAAAAAAAGTTTTTTCCACTTTTAAATATTTAATATTTAAAAGAGAAAAACAAATTTTACGTTAAAAAAATTTTTGTAAATTTTGCCAAAGAACCCTGCAAATGGTCAAAACCAATTAAAAAAAAAAATTCCCTTTAACTTTAAAATTTTAAAAAAAGAAGCCCTTTAAAAATAACCAAAAAGGGAGAAACACTGTCAATTTAAAAATTTTAAAATTTATTACTGACACCAAAAAAAACCAATAATTAACCTAAATTTTGCAAAATATAAAAATAACCAAAAAAAATGGCTTACCTATAAAAACCCCTTAAAAAATACGAAGATACTAGCGCCCATGAAGCAACAAAAACATTAAGTGCTCCATAACAAATTTACGTTTCAAATAAAATTTTTTTAGCAAAACAAAAACCGATGCCAACAACAAATTTCCTTTAACAGACAAAACCAAAGTTTTTAATAAAATCAAACCAAAAATCCCCCCCCGGGGCAAATATATTTTATGGGTTTTTAAAACCCAAAATTTATTTTTATTAGCTATCCCTGGCGGGTTTAATGGCCTGGGTCCTGAAGAGGCCCTTCCCCGGGGAAAGGGTGGCGGATGAAATAGCCCGAAAAAATTTGTCTGTGTTCCACCGTTGTATGGGTCTATTTGCAGGGTGGAAAAGGGGGATTTTTCTTTTTAATTACGTCATTTCCGCTAACTTCGGGTTTAAAAGGCACTTTTTTTAAAAATCATGTAAGCCCATTTCCTTGTTGTTTTGACCAGTCGGGAATTCGCCTAGTTCCCAAAACCAAGATAAACCAGTTGTAGAGCTACGCTTATTTGATTACTACCCCATCCCTTTTCCATAAATAGGGAGGGGTCTTCTAATAAGTACAGTAGGGGGCCAATCAAAGCATTGCGGGCCCCCCTCCGTTGAACTTTTCGGGGTTGTTTAAAAATTTTGTAGCTTTTTTTTGGACTTCTCTTCATTCTACATTCGTGGTGAACAGGCGGGCCCTTAAAGTTGCTCTACTCCAGAAAGATATACCGGGAGTAGAACACCTAGTTTTGACATAGAAGATTGTGTTTTTTAAAAAGGGTTGGTTGTCAAATGAGTAAAAAGATTTTTTGGGGGTTTTAAATTCCAAAAATTTTAAGCGGGTCTTATAAGTATTTATATTGCGGGGAATTCTATGAATTTTTAGTTTTGTTGGGGGTGGGTATAGTTTAAATTTTTACTTACATTATAGCCTATTTAGGGTTCTGGAAAATTTAGGGAAGGTAACTTTTATACCAGATCTTAGAGCCAATTTGTTGTTTAATTTTTCCCAAATTTGATGTTTTTTCAATTTGAGCTGGGGGGCCCCGCACAGAACAAACTGGGGGGCCAGGGGGCTTTAAAAACCCTATCTAGGTTGCACCTCACAATAAAAGTGTAAATGACAGGGAAAAGGGGGGGTTAAACCCTTTGATAATTTGGAAATTGAGTTGGGGTTTTTTTAAAAAGGTTTCACATGCTTAAACCTTTCCCCCCCCTTTTTTCCTCTAAAAAAAAATTTAAAATTTCCTGCTTTTTTTTTCCCTTTTATACCAAAACCTTCCCCATCCCAAAACCCCATTAGTTTTAAATAGCGAATAACCTTAAGGGGCAGTAAAAAATTTTGGTGCTAACCCCACCCAAAAATTTTCACAAAAACACAAAACCTTTGGGGTTTTAGGGGATGTTTTTTAATTTTCATAAACAAAAACTGTGATAATTTTTTTTCCGTTACTTAAAAAAAAACAACGATAAAAACCCCCAAACATTAAAAAAGGGTCTACATATCTTTAAAATTTTAAACTCCCAAAAAAAATTTGGCCTAGTATTTTTAAATAAAAAGGATTTTGGAAGGGAATCTAAATTATAGGAGTTTTTTGGGATTTTTAATTACGTAAAATTCACTTTTTTTTCCCCCACGGACAGGATAAATTGGGGAAAAAAGCCTCTTTCGGTGTGTGTGAAACGCGCGCCCCGGGCGTGTGTGGGGGGGCTTAAAAAAGGGGGGGATGGAAAGAGGGGATGGAGTTGGGGTTTTTGGGGTCTGGTTCACATTATATCCCGCAATGTTTACGACTATAGCAAAAACCTGGTATTTTAGGAAAAGGGAAAAGGAAATGGTGAAATGATGGTAGGCCGGACTTTTGTAAACGGGGGTGGTTTCCCTCCTCAATACTACGTTCCCTTTACATTAATGTTTAAGGGGGGGAGGTTAGGGTTAGTTGGAAAAGGGGGGGAAAACGACCCAAAAATAACCGGGTGTCCCCGGGTGATAATGTGACCCAAAAAACTGGGAAACAGGCGTTTGGGAAAAACACCCACATTGGGTTTAAAAAAGATAATAGGAAAAAGACTCCAAAACGCACAAAAGACAAAGTTTTAAAAAAATTGGAAAAAAATTTTTTGTAATCGGGTTATTTTTTTGGAAGTATTCCTTAATAACATTTTTTTACTCGTAAAAATATATAAAACACAACTAAAATACTCATGTGTTTTATATATCTAACTTTTTGTGCAAACCCCCCCCCACACTTTTATTTTAAATTTTTTTTTATTTAGCATCACATATTACCAACCCTTTGGGTTTTACCCTTTTAAATACTAATTTCGCTAAAGGGTTAAAAATTTGGGGAAGGGTTTTAAATTTGAGGAAGGGGAACCCGCATTTGGGGTGTAAAGAATGGGAAAAACCCTTTTTGGGGAAACTACCCCCCGTTTTTACCCAAAACCGGGGTATCGAACCTTTATATCTCATCCCGGGGAGTCTAGCCCCAAAACGAAAAAGCAAAGTTTAAACAACTAACCCCCACTGAGGGAGTGAGGGGTGGTAATTTTTCGCCCCGCTATATCTCGAATGAGGGAAAAGGGGAGAATTTTAGTTTAAATTAAACTCGTTATTGTGTGGGTAGAGGGGGAAATTCCTTTAGGGGGTCACCCCCTAGTACGCCCCAATTAGAATTTGAAACCCGACCTTTTTTTTATTCCAGAATAAAACCCGACTGAACCCCCCATTTTCCCCGCCACACACGTGGGGTTTTTATTGATAGGAGTATAACAAAGCAATTGGGTGTAAAAGTCGCTTAGAGCACAAAAATTTAGGGAAAATTTTTTCCAATGAATGATACAAAAATCCTTCAAAATTTTTTTCCGTTAAAATTTATAATTTCGTTAAGTACCCTTTTTAATGAGGGGAAAAATTTGTTTTACGGGGAAGCTAAATGGGGTTTAAAAGGGTATTTTTGGGCAATTTAACCACTTGGGGACCGGGGAGCACATTTCATATTTAAAAATTTTTGTGAGTTTTCCCTTTTGGGGGTAAATTTTATTTTTATCCCGATAATTTAGAAAAACCCCCATAAAAAAACCCTTTTATTTTTTTTATTTTGGGGATTTAATTTACACTTTCCCGGACAGAAATTTTTTAAATCAACAAAAACAAATTTCCTATGAGCGAGAACGAAAAGGGGTTAAACCAAATTCTGCAGGAAAGGGGATTTTCCCCATAGGGAAACATTTGAAAACCACAATCGACCAAGGGGCCAAAACTTTTAAATTTTTATCCGAAGGAAGTTGTGCTACGGAAATTTTTTTTTTGCTCCCGGGGAAAACCCTTAACCATAGCTGGGGTTTTAAAACCCCCAAGCAATTTGGTTTTGAGGGGACACTTTTTCCCCAACCCCTGAAAGGGTTTAAACCCCAAAATAACCTAAAAAAAACTTTTTCTCTACCTCACTTGCTGTTTTTAAAAAATATATCATTAAAATAAATTGTATTTTTATTAATTTAAAAGTAATTTCAATTTTAGAAAATTAAAATTTAAATTTATGCATGATTTGAATCAAAAAAATATTTTAAACAGATTCCGAGAAAATAAGTTTTTAGTTTGTAGAAATTTTAAAGGGGAAAAAAAAAAATAATTTAAATTTTAGACCTATTCATAAACCAAAACAAATTTAATTTTGAAAGAAATGGATATAAAAGTTCCTGTTATTTGGGGTGAAAAAAAAATAAAATTTAAAAATTTTTTTAGGGGTTTTAATTTTTCATTTAGAAAGAGGAATGTTTTTTTTATTCCATATAAAGGTAAGGGAAACCGTAAAACTTAAATTTTTCTTATTTTTTTATATTTTAATGTTTAGGGACAATAATTTTTTATAATTTTTGTGATAGGTTTTTAAAAAAATTCTAATTAAAACCCGCCTGTTTCCCAAAAAACAGATACGACTTTCGCCCCGTAAACTATTTCTACTACCCTACTTACGATCCTCCAAAAAAAACGTTTGGGCCCCCTTTTCTTTATGCAAAACCCGGGGGTAAAGGGACCCAAAATTAACTGGTCTGGTTTGCTGCTGAAGGGGAAAAGTGTCATAAATGGCTTTTTCACTATTCTTTGAAAAAAGTAAAGGACATCCCTCTAAGCCTAAACCCTCCACTCCTACTTCACAGTGTTAAAATACGGATGGGAAATAATGTGAGGTGGACACCCCACACACACCAAAACACAAAACACACACACTAACTATAAAAGTAAGCCCAAAAATTTTTAAAAGGGCTAATTGGGGGGCAAACCTGTCCGGTAAAATTTTAGGTGAAAAAAATTTAGTGAGGGTTTAAAAATACAAGTTAAAAATATGTTTTTTTTCGTTTGTAAAAACCCCTTTTTAAATTTCAAGAGGGAAGTAAAATAAGTCAATAATAAACACATTAAAAATACAGTACAGTCTGATTTGAATTTAATTTTTCTTCTAAGTTAAACAAATTTAAATGGGTGAAACCCCAAAAATATACATTTTTTGTTTTTTTGTATTTTAATGCTTTTTTTTAATTAAAAACTTTCCCCTTTGCCGTCCCTTTCATTTTTTAAAAGGGTAGTTTTCCATGGCTTTAGTCACATTCAGAAAAATTTGAAACTTTTTATAATGCTTCTCAAAACTTCAGAAACTTAAAGAGTCTCCCCTTTACAATAAACATCTTCGTCCTCCCCCATCTTCAACTTCAGGCTTTTTAGCACCATTTTCTTCGCAATCTCTTTTCCCCAATTCATTACATAAAGTTCAGGATCCCCTTTTTCTTTCAAAAAACTCTTGAAGTTTTTCTGCAGTTTGGGCCCATTTCCCCCCCATAAAAAAACTCCTCTTTTAAAATCTTGTTTTTCCAATTTTTTTTTTTTTTTTTTTTTTTTTTTTTTTTTTTTTTTTTTTTTTTTTTTTCCCAAAAAACACCCCGAATAAAAACCCCTTGGAAAAATTGGTTTTTTTTTAGGTTTGGGTTTAAAAGGCCGAAAGAAGTTGGGTTTTTTGGGGAAAAGCCATTGACTTGATTTTTCCCCTCAAAAACTGCAAAGTATCCACACTTTTGGGTGGGAAAAAAGCATTAACAAAAGTAATTTAAAACCTTAAAATTCTTTCCGTGGGATCAACACTTTGGGTTTGGGATCGTCTAACGGGGGGTACAAAAGTGAAGGTTAAAAACCCAAACCTTGAATATTTCTTGAGTCAACCAGGCCTTTATATAACTATATACAGTACAGGGTGTAATTTCCCTAATAAATTTTACAGAACTCATGGTCGTTTTGGGTTGCCAACTAAAACACTTTTTTAAATTTTTTGACTCAAAGGTTTTGGGTTTTTTCACAAAAAAGAGCAAAAAACCTCTATTTTCTACCCTTTTTTCCCGGGGAAAAGGGGGGGTTTTTAAAAGTCTAAAAGCCCCGTGTGTTTTTTTTAGGCAAGGACCCCCAAAAAACACAATTTCATTTTAATTTTACAACTGAGAAAAATCATTCCCCCGTTTCATTTATAAATCGATTCAACTTTTCCCCCGAATGGGTTTAACATTTCCAAAATCAGCACTCCCAAAGGGTTCACCGCACTTTTTTTTTTATTTGTGATTTTTATTTCCCTACGAAAACGCCCCAATCAAAAACCCCCCGGGACCTGTTTAAATCCTTAAAACCTTCAAATTTTTTATTTACCTTTCAGCTGCCCGCCTTTAATTTCAACACCCCCGTACACCAACACCCGTGGTTCTCCCGTTGCACACAACCCCTTTATAAATTGGGTTCTTTTAATTCTTTCTCTTTTGGGGGATTTTTAAAATTTTTTTTTTCATTAATTTCCCGCGGTTGAAGGTTTACATCATAGTTTAAAGAAAACATTTTCACTTTTCCCCCTTTAAACTTTTTTTTTTGGGTTTACTGTAAGTTTTGCAATTGAAAATTTAAAGGGAAATATTTTGCCCTGATATTTTCCCCTTTCTATTTTTTAATAATTTTAGTTTGGTTTTTTAAACTAAGAAAGGACTTTTCTTTGGTGGAGCCATTTTTAAAAACACACAGTTAATAAAATATATGGAAAAAAATACAACGTAAAACCCTGAAAAACACTACAATAAAACAAACACGTCTCAAGGTAAATGGGACAGAAACAACCTAATAATCTAGGAATTTTCAAATAAACTAAAACTACAAACAATTTAATGCTACACCGTACATTTCGAAATCAGATTAAACCCGTTTTGGGGTTTGGGGGGCACTAGTGGGGACAATTAAAAAGGGGAGTCTTTCCCCTCCCCCCCAACAACCCCGGAAATTTAAAGGACTTGCGACCAAGTTCCGTAAAATCGCAAATGACAAAAGCTTCCGGGTTAAAAACCCAAGTTCCCGGGAAAAACGAGGTTTTACTTTTAATATCTCTTTATTTAAATTCCCCACCTGTATCCTTAAATTTTTTGGATTTTGTTTTTTTAGAAAGGGTTTATAAAGGTTTTAAATAAATTGTTTTGTAAATTTTACCTATTAAAAAAATTTTCTGAAAATCAAGTTTTTTATCATGATATACATTTACTGTACTTTAAATAATAAAATATCTTGGGTCTTTTTTTTTCCCCCGGAAAATATTGAAAATTAACCCCAATTTTTACAAAATATGTACTGAACAAATTTTTTTATTTTATAGACTATACAAATTTTTCTATTTTTTAATGATTTTTCCCTTTTATACAATGAAGATTACTTATTTCAAAAAGCTTTTTAAAACTTATCAAAATGAGGCCCGGGGTTTTTTTTAATTTCAAAAAATCAACTTTAAATTTAAAGTAAAGGTTTCTGTTGTTCATATCTATACGATACAACCCGGGGTTTATTGGGGTGTGTTTCAAAAAAATGGGAACCCCCTATAAAAAAAATAAGGTTTTTTTTTGATATTTTAACATGCTTTTTTTTGCGCATGAAAATAGGTGCATGGGGTTTTGGGGGAAAGGGAGGAAAAGACGAAAAGGGCCCAAACTTTTTTTGTAATTTTTTATAAAGAACTTTTTTTTTTTCCCTAAAAAAAATCAAAATAGGGTTTTATTTTTAAAAAATAGGGGTTTGGTTTTCCCACATAAATAATCTTTTCAGTTCTTGAATTTTTTTGTCATGATAAAAATAACCAAGATTTAAAAATTTTTAAAAAGAAAAAAAAAGTTCCTATTAAAAAATAGGACACCCTTGACTATAAGGTTTAAAAACTATTGAGATTACTTTTGAAAAATATTAAAAATTTTATATCCCTTTCTTGAGCTAAAATTTTTAAATTTTTCTTGCCCATTTTTTTATGTGTTTTAGGGAAAATGCAAAAATCTGCCCCTTTAAATTTCAATCCCTTTCCATCCCCCCCTTTAAAAATAACTTCAAAAAACCAAAAGCATTTTTAAAAGATTCAAAAAAAAACTCCCCCACATTCAAATAGCTGCCGGGGTAGTGTAATATTCTCTTTGTTGGGAAAAATTTTGTTGACTCGGTTCCCCATTTTGGTTTTGGGTTAAACCATTTCGTATTGTTTAAATTTTTATTATTTCTATTATTACACCGCGTCTTACTACACTCGGGGTTATCCCCCTATACTTTTTGTTATTTCTAATAAAATTTTTAGAAAAATGTTAGAAACATTTTCTTTTTAAGATTTTTGATAAATTTTCCCCGTGAGTTGCTCGTTAAGGTGGGCCTCGATGGCTTTTGATAATTCTTTGATTTATGACCCAATGAAACGTTTGGGTTTAAGCCCCCTGGGGGCAAAAGGATTTTTTTTTAAGCCGGGTAAAAATTTTTAGCATGGGTTTCTTCGAGGGGAAAAACAAAAACCCGGTTTTTTGGTTTCCCCTGTCGATTGGGCATAGTTGGAAAGGCTCTTTGGGGGGGTTTCTTTATAGTAATTCTTGTGTGCTTATATAACCACGGTTCCCAAAAATGCACGTTAAATACCCTTTAAAAAAAATAAAAAAAAGCTAGTTAACGAATTTAGTCCACACAACGAATAAAACCCAACCCAGGGGTGGTAGGCCTTTTTTTCGAACCCGTACCGCACCCTGAGGCAGTGTCGTATTCTCTTTAAAAATAAGTCCAAAAAAGAGACCAGTTTACATTAATTTTAAAAAGTTTTTATAAATCATCAAAAATTTTAAAAAAAAAATTTTTTAAACACAAAAAAAAATATTCTGAACCCAAATCCCCTTGTTTTTTTTTACCGTGTCTTAGTGCCCGTTTGGGGTATACTCTTTTATACCCAAAATTTCACTAATGTTTTAGGATTAGGGAAATTTAATTTTAGAGGAAAAAGGTTTCTCGCATTTTTCGCGGAGAGGGGGTCTAAAAAACCAAACTAAAGACCCCTCAAAAAACACCCGACCGGGAAAAAAGCCCCCAAACTCCCCTCTTTGGAGAAGGGCCCATTGCCCAGAGTAGGGGCCTTTTAAACCCTGGGGGCCACCAAAAAATGGTTTGTTTTTGATAAATTTTTAAAATGAAGAAATCCAAAACCCGAACTTCATCGTTAAACTTGAAATTTTAAATTTCCCCCCCTTATTGGGGCATGGGGATTGGGGGGGTGGCGGGGGGTGGGGTGGGGCAAATGCTTTAGCTAACGAGAAATTTTTCCCAAACAATGTTTTTTTAGGTTTAAAATTTTCGAAGTCTTAAAAATAGGCCACACGGGGGTTTGGGTTTTTCTAAAATTACCCCAAAACAAATTTTTATAATTCTATTCATTTATAATTTGTGTTATAATCTTGTGGAAATTTTGTTTTTGTTTTGGAAAAAAAGTTTAAAAAAACCAAACATGTTTCTTTGGGGGAATCACATTGAATAATGTTTCTTTTATTAATGTTTTTTTTATAGGTATTGGTTTTAAATCTATCAAAATGATAGCCCGAAAATAACATAAATTGATGTATAAATTAATTTTTAAAAATGGTTTTTTGTAAATTAAATTTAAAAACAATTCCCTTCTTCCTCCCAAAAAAAAGGGCTAAAAACATAGTTTTACAAATTTAAAAAAGTTCCACCCTGAAAAGTTTTTAAAACTACACCCTATTTATGTTGAATCAACAAAGGGCCCCAAAAACCCAAAAAACGAAAGGTTTAATTTGGGGTTTTGGGGTGTAGAATGGATCTTTGGGAAAGGAATGAAATTTAATAGTGAAGTTAAAAAACATAAATTCCCATTAATTTTATTTTCATTTTTTTTTTTCCCCCCTGTTCGTTCCCTACTTCCAAAAGCTATAAATCATTTCGTTTATAAAAACCCAAATTTTTTTCGGCCCCTTTAGGAATCCGTGATTGATCCTTTTTCACCTAAAAACAATTGTCATAGCTAAAACAGGGTTAGTTGTACTATAAATTTAAAATAAAATTTCCAAATTTTTTTTCAACCTTTTTTTATTTTTTGGGACTATATATTCCCTCAGTGATTTAGATTTAAATTGGTAAAAAAAAAAACTATAAAATTAATTTAAAATTTTTGATCTAAATTTCCCCGTCCCAGCTAACTGGGAAAATTTAAAAGATGTAATTTAAGGGCATAATTTTTTTTATTTAAAAAGGACTTTTCATTTTTAAATTTAAATTTTAAAAAAGCGTATAACCCGAATGGGGGATAAGACTTTGTGCTAAAAAAATCAAATTTTTAAAAACACTGGGGGAAATTAAAAATCCCCCCAAACCCAAACCCAAAAACCCCTTTCAAAAAAAAGTTTTGGGAAACAAAATTTGGTCCCCCCGTTCAATAGTCAATACAGTCTCCAATTTTCTTTGTTTAAAAACCCTAAAACCCATTCTGTAATTCGAATATAAAACCCAATTTTTAAATTTAAAAAATAGCAATCTTCTTTACGAGCCCACATGCGGGCCCAGCTTAAAAACATAGATCATACTTTAAAAACCCCCAAGATAAAGATATCGCACGGTTTGGGGGTGGGTTTTCTTAAAATAATGGTTTTTTAATAAAAGTAAAAAGGTGGCGAAATTTCCCGAGGTTATTTTACACTAAAGTGGCCCCCATACAGGGGGTCATCCCCCCGAAAAAATATCGAGCCCCTTTTTGACAAACAAAGGAGGCAAAACCCCCATTATATCGAGCCTTTATTTAACAAACCCAAAGGGGGGCTAAACCCCAATTTTATAGATTCTTTATTGAGCACAAAAAAGGAGGCTAATTCCTGAATATATCGATCCCCCTATTGAAACAAAACAAAGGAGGATAATCCCCGAAAATTGGGCCTCTTTTTTGAGCACACCAAGGAGGCTAAAATTCCCCCCCGTTAAAAACGACCCTTTTAAGCAAACAAAGGGGGGTTTAAACCCCGATTATAATCGAGCCTTTACCCAAGCAAAACCCAAAGGGGGCTAAAACCTGATATAAAAGGAAATTCCCTTTTTGAGCAAAAACAAAGGAGGCTAATCCCTGAATAAAATCGGGCCTCCTATTTACACACAAAGGAGGGGTAATCCCTGAATTTTGGGCCTATATTTAGCCAAAAAACCAAGGAGGTAATCCCTGATTTTTAATGAGCCCCTTTAAATAAAACCCAAAAAAAGGGGGCTAAACCCCGATTATAAAAGCTTTATTGAGCCCACAAAGGGGGCTAATTCCCCGAATATATCGATCCTCTATTTAAACAAACAAAGGGGGTAACCCTTGAAAACAACGAACCTGGAAAGACACATACAGCAAGGGCAATCACTACAAAATAAACTCTTTATTGTTTAAAAAATTTGAGGCTAAACCCTTAAATTTTCAAACTAAAAATGAAAACAAAAAGGGGGGCCATCCCTGAATAAATTTTTCCCCATATTTGTCATATAAAGGGGGCCAAAAAAATTTAAAAAATCAAGCCTTTTTGGGAAAATTTTTTTTTAAACTGACTCAGTTACCCCCTTCAAAGGGAACGCCAATTTCCCAACAAATCACCAAAAAGTAAAAAATTTCCCCAGACAGTCACAAAAATCCCAAACTATTTTCAAAATTTTTGGGCGGTTCGTTTTTAATTTTTCCTTTGATGAGTTTCCCTTTAAAAAAACCTTTTTAAAAAAAATAAAAACTAATAAAGTTTGGGTTTATTCCTTTTTTTAAATTTAATTTTTTTCCTGAGATTCGAGATAAGGCTAGAGACTGGGGGCAAATGAGAAAAAAAAAGGGAGAAAAAAAGCTTAAGCAAAAAAAAGAAAAAACATGAAAAAAAAAATAAAAATACGGGGAAAACATTAATTTTTTCCTTACAAGAAAGTACTTTTCCCATTTTAAAATTAAAGAATATTTCCCAAAAATTTTTTTTATGCTAAAAGTGATTAAAATAAAGCAATTTTTAGGCCTTAATAAAAAAACCACATTAAGCTTTAAAACATCAAGAGACTTGTATTTTTTCAATAAAAATACCTGTGAAGGTATAAAGCCTGCCTTGGACTCAGAAGGCCTGAGTTTGATAGGAACCAAACCGTTTTAACCTTGAGATGAATTTGCTACTGTTGTCTATTGATGGAGATCCTTTAATTTCATCCTAGTTATCTTGTCCAATAAAGTGAAAAATTACAACCTGTACACGGGTTGGTTCTGGGTTCGATTCCCAAAATCAGGTTGTCATTTTTTGCTTAATTAAATTTGATTCAGCTATCAAGACTGATCATGTAAAATCATCATGTATCAGATTGTGATCCACATTAATTAATAATAATCTTGTGTATTTATGTTGGATTACTCAATTAAATTATGTGCAATTCTGACAAACTATAGTATTAAATAACAATTTTTTACTTCAGTTGTCTTCCCCACACCTTACTACAGTCGGACTATCCACATATTTACATTAATAGGGTAAGGAGGAAAATATAATTCTTATACAGAGTTTCCCGAATTTATGTTGAGGGAAATTGGTAAATTATTTAGGAAACACAACTTCAGTAAACCTGGATGAGATGTGAGCCTCAACCTCTCAATAACTTGACAAACCAGACAATACGAGATTGATGCCCTTGTCCGCGTTTCACTGGTGTAGGTGTAGCCCAGTTTTCTTACAAATAACCATCTGTAAGGCCCTTTTTCCTGCCGAAATCCTACTATATAGTCGGGTTTTGTTGAAAATACCTTTCAGAAAGCTATTTCTAAGAAAATTGGGCTACAATTACGCTAGATTAAATAGCTAAGCGCCTATAATTGTAAATTATTTCGGTTACGGCCGCATTCAAATATTTTAATCGTTAAATTGAAAAATTGGGAGCTGGACACCGGAATCGAACCCAGCCCCTTCGGCCCAGTATGCCCATGCTCTATGAGCTATAAAATAGTCGTCCCATTTT
>JBCFYV010001753.1:0-47610 GCA_039000515.1 Timema cristinae
CCTATGGAGTGTCTCAGATGGTGAATGTTTTATCTCTTTCCCCTATGGGGATTTTATTATGTTTTTAATACATTTCAAGGCCCTAATGACCTAGATGTGTCGATGGGCCGTTAAACAATAATAATAATAATAATAATAATAATCTTATGCTTCTCCATTCATGAAAGATATCTGTTCATAATGCATATATTTGTCCATCTCGAGAACTGTCAACAAGACATCCGTAAAATTGCCCCACCCCCCCTCCCCCACACTTTAAAAAATTCAAATTTTTATGATTTCGATTGTTTGTTCCGGATTGTTTCGCAAAAAATTTCGCTTGTTCGGTTTTGATGAACCCACAAATAATATGTTTACATTGGGAGGGGGCCCAACTGCACGGTAGCCCCCTATTTTGGTAAATTGACAGTTTTATGGTTGTGATCATTTGTTCTTCGTTTGATCCGGATTGTTCCGCAAAATGTTTAGTTTGTTTCGCATGGGTTCTTACACAAATGGGACGTGAACTTGTGACACTTTGTTTACTCGTGAGGGGTCAACTTCACGATAGTCCCCCACTTTTAAAAAATTATGTTTTTATGATCGCAATCGTGTGTTCTGTATTACTTGTTAAATTAGTTCACATAACCACCGATAGCTGATCTATGAAAATGACAAGATGGCCATCGCCAAGAAACAATTTTTATATCTTCTGGAAAACTTCATACGTGTGCACCTAAATATAAATTTTAATTTGTTGATACATATTAACCTTGTTTTGTAGAGTTAGTTCCACACTCTGAAATAAACATGGCTCCAAAGAATAAAGTACTTGGAAGTTCTCTCATAACAAAACCCACGTGTATTTTAGGTGCGATGCTAAAACTTTCCTTGGCTTTAAAATACGGGAATGATATCCTTACAAGACCAGTTCTTTGTTGCAATATACAATCATTGGACTACCGTCTGCGGAAAATGTAAACATAACTTATCTTTCCTTTGTATGTTCCAAGTTCAACACCATGATTTTTAGCAATTGCTCTTACCAAACCATACATATTTTGAGAATCTCATCAGTTCCCGTCACAATGGAGGCAGGCAACCGTTATTCCTATATATGAAAGTGTAAAGGATAAATTATAGTCAACTAGTTATAGACGGATAGCTTTAACTAGTTGGGTATGTACCCTCCTGCGGGACGGGGTATAGAATAGTCCCGCAGTAACCCCTGCTTGTCGTAAGAGGCGATTAAAAGGGGAGGCATCTGTGCAGGATGTACCTCGTGCAGGCCAACCCTATCCTTCATCTTTCCTTTCACATCATTTTCTTGTTCCATCACTTTCACCCATTTTTTCACTCTTCCTCCTTCGCTTTATCTCTACTTCTTTTTTCCCTTCCCCCTGCCGTTCATCCTGCACGGAGGCCCTTGGACTTTCTGTTGATGACCTTGGCTACTAACCCGGCTCTTCTCTGTTTATTATTGGATACCACTGCCTTGAGCTCCCGAATGAAAGTGCGCCGGTTGCAATACATTAGTAGAAGGGCCTTAGGGATGAAAACAACCGGGTACCATACTTTGGGAAAAGATCGGTTGCGTTCATGAGGGCCCGGACGTAAAATTGGCACTTTCTTACACCCACTTGCTGCGACGACCTCTCTCTCGGCGATGCTCTATGCGAAGGTTGTCATGTCTAGCGTCGTATAGAGCCTCTCGTTGGGACAGATAACAGGGCCATATGTGGTAGCACCAACTTGGGTCACCCTGGGTCGATGATCCGAGTATTGTGTAGGTTGTCCCCAATCACGGCATGGCCGACAATATTGTCGCCGCTGGCACCGTACTGCCAAACACTGCTGGCAACTCACTGCCCGGCCCCTCCCAGGGTCGTAATATAGATAGCAGGCGGAAACGGGTAAGGCCGTCCAGCCCTTTAATTGAAAAAATCCAGGAAGTGGTGAGGCCTCAGCCCCGCTTCCTGGTAATGTCTCGAATGGATGATAATGAGAACTTCAAGCGTGTCAGCTCATTTGTACTCGAAAGAGTGATAAGTTGAGCTGCCGAGTCTGGGGTTTCAATTAGAAAATTGCGCGATGGCACGATTATGATCCAGACTGAAAACGACCTCCAGACAAAGAAAATAATGGCAATAACTACAATACCGTTGAGCCCCTCAAATCATTTAAAGGTGAAGGTGGAGCCACACAGGTTCCTCAATGTTTGCAAGGGAGTGGTCACTTGCTATGACCACGACTGCGTAAGTATTGAGGACATCTGTGAGGAGCTTTCCCCTCAACATGTCACCGAAGTATATAGGATCACCATCAAAAGGAACGATGTAGTGAAGAACACTGATAGTTATATTCTAACATTTGCCACTCCTTCCTTACCAAAGGAGGTCCGAGCTGGCTTCCACGTGCTCAGGGTCCGGCCGTATGTCCCCAACCCTCGGCGCTGTTTTCAGTGCCAGGAGTCTCGGCATACGAAGCTGCGATGCCGTGGTAAGCCAACCTGTGCAGATTGTGGACAGGAGGCTCACGAACAACCATGCGAGTCTCCTAAATTCTGCATTAATTGCAAGGGTCCTCATTCTGCCTGGTCTCGGTCCTGTCCGAATTGGAAAGTAGAGAAAAAAGTCCTGGAGATCCAAACAGAAAAGAAGATCCCTTATGCCCAGGCACGCAAAGAGTATACTGCACTACAAGCTCCGGTATTTCAAAGTTCCTACAGCCAAATTGTTAGCCAAAATATAAATTGCCTAACTGCCACTGCGCAGTTAATATTGCAAAGACTTCTACACGACCTGTTCCACTCGTCTCTATTCGAGACTCAACAGAAAAACCAGCATCAACTATGGTGATGCAAAATATTAAACAAGTGGCGACACCCTCACAACAGTCGCCTCCACCACCTGTACCCCCTTGGAGACCCCCTCGGGGAACACCCCGAGCCCTCCTCGGGGAAATAAATTGCATGCGGCCACTGTTAAGTTGCTCACTCTCGCCTCTGGGCCTCCAGAGGCCGGGATGAGTGGCGAAACAGTTGAGGCCGTAAAGGCGAGTCCCACTGGTGCCTTGAAGAAGGACCAGCGAGAAACCGCCGAAAAGAATAATATTAAAAAAGCGTCGAAGGCCTTAACAAAGCCTTCGCGCAAGGATCCGACTACCCAGTCTCTCCAAAATAAACAGAAGCCTCTCCTAAAGCGGGAGGTACAGGAGAGACTGGGAAAGGCAAGAGGGCCTAAAAAGGACCTCAACAAATTTTTATTCTTAAAGGATAGTGAAATGGATTGCGAGGATATCTAAATTTCATACTAATAATTTATGTCGCTACTACAATGGAATTGTAGGGGTTTCTATGCTCGTGTAGAGGAAATTAAGCTAAAAAATTTCTTCCCTGCATCCTCCCATCTTGTGTTTGCAGGAGACCCAATTCCGCCCAAATGACAACCCGATGCTTCGTGGGTACGACGTGTATCGTACTGACAAGCCTTTCTTTGATCGGGCTAGCGGAGGTGTGGATATATTCGCACGAAGCAATATATATCACAAAAATATTAACATCGTTTCTGATCTCCAAGTGATCGCTGTCCGTGTCTCCCTTGCTTTGGAGATGACAGTATGCTGCATATACCTCCCGCCAGGTGAACGTATTTCGAAGAGGAGCTTAGAGGCCCTCTTTATGCAACTTCCCGCCCCCTATATCATCTTGGGGGACTTTAACGCGCATAACCTGGTGTGGGGATCTAATTTTACAGATGCCGCGGGAGGATGGTAGAGGATATTCTTGTCTCGGGAAACCTGGTGCTAATGAACACCGGGACCCAGAAACACTTCTCCACTTTTAATGGTGTATCCTCTGCCATCGACCTAACTTTATGTAGCCCAGGTATCGCTGCCCTCTTCCTTTGGGATGTCCATACGGACCTATGTGGGAGCGATCACTTCCCTATACATCTTTCCCCACTCCAAGATTGCCCAAGTACAGCACGAGTACCCCAATGGGTGATTAAACGTGCCGACTGGGATAAATTCCGCGAGCTCGCCGTCTTCCACGAATCCCCTTCTCCTGACGTCGATGTTAAGACTGGGTATTTTACTTCGACGGTCATCGCGGCGGCGAGGGCATCCATCCCTAAATCCGCGCGACCGTCCCGTTCCCTGGTGGAGCGAGGAGTGTCGGTTGGCTATTTCTGACCGTCGAAGGGCCCTACGTCTTTTTCTTCGACTTCCTACTCTGGAGAATCTGGAGTCATTCCGGATTCTACGTGCTCGAGCTTGCCGTGTCATTCGTGAAAGTAGAAGAGAGTCTTGGAGAAAATTTATTTCAACCCTTACAATATCCACTCCCACAACTAAGGTTTGGGATAATATCCGTAAATTACGTAATAGCAACAATTCCAACAACAATATACCTGTCCTCATGTCTAACGGTTCACGTGTCTCCTCCCCTGTGGAGTTCGTAAATGTATTGGTCTCGATGTTCGCCGCTATTTCTAGCACTGCGAGCTACACTAACGAGTTCGCAGTTTATAAGCGGAATATCGAGCGCCATGCTATTGACTTTGGCCAAAGTCGGGGGAGGATTATAACTCCCCCTTTACCAAAGATGAACTGACCTACGACCTGTCCCAGGCCGGCAGCACAGCTTCTGGTCCCACGACATTCATTATGAGATGTTGCGTCAGCTGCCCCCTGCCGGACAGGCACTTCTTTTAGACCTCTATCCCCCTGCGGGACGGGGTTTAGAATAGTCCCGCAGTATCCCCTGCTTGTCGTAAGAGTTGACTAAAAGGGGAGGCATCTGTTCAGGATGTACCTCGTGCAGGACAACCCTATCCTACATCTTACCTTTTTTCCTTTTTCTTTTTTCCTTCTTTTACCTTCTCTTTCCTTCTTCCACCTTCTCTTTCATTACTTCTTCCTTCTATCTTCCCTTCCCCTGCCGTTCATCCTGCACAGAGACCTTTGGCCCCTCTGTTGACGACCTTGGGATCTAACACGGCTCTCCTCGGGTTAATATTGGATACCACCGCTTTGAGCTCCTGAGTGAAAGTGTGCCGGTTGTAATATCTTGGTAGAAGGGCCTTAGGGATGACAACCGGGTACCCTACCTTGAGAAAAGACCGGTTGCGTTCATGAGGATTCCGGACGTAAAATTAGCACTTTCCTGCATACACTTGCTGCGGTGACCTCTCTTCCGGCGATGCTCCATATGAAGGTTGTCATGTCTAGCGTCGTATGGAGCCTCTCGTCGGAAGAGTTAACAGGGCCCTATGTGGTAGACACTTCCGGGTAAGGTTAAAAAACACCTTATCTGATAATTTTATTCAAGAAAATGGGGTGCCTCAGGAAAGTTATCTTAGCTGTATGTTGTTCACCATCGCAATAATTGGCATTGTGGACACCGTGCGCTTGCCTGTCCGTTCATGCCGTTTTGTGGATGACTACGCAATTTATTGCAATTCACCGAGTCTCCACATAGCTAAATGGCAGATACAACTATATTTCAACAATCTATGGACGTGGGCAAGGCGTAGTGGCTTTTGGTTCTCCGCAGAGAAGACGACGGTTGTCCAACTTCATAGATTGCGTGGAATACAGCTAGCCCCCATTATTTTAATGAGCCACGTTGTTGTACCAATCTCAGACACCGTAAGGTTCCCGGGACTTGTATTTGATTTTAAACTAACTTGGATCCTCCATATTAAAGACCTGAAGGGAGGTGTATAAAAGCACTCAACCTGCTCAAAGTGGTTAGCTGTCGTTCCTGGGGTGCTGATAGGGAAACCTTGATGTGCCTCTATAGGGTCTTGGTGAGATCGAAACTTGATTTTGGCAGAGGAGGTCATCGTGACGAGAACCCTTCTTAGAACGAGCTGCGGTCCATTAGAGACGATGGGTGGCAGTTGAGACTTTGCTTCTTTTGAAGATTGGGGGGAACTGAACACACCAACTTTGAATCTAGGATCAAATATTGTAGCAAATGAAAAAAGATTTTCTTTACTGTTGACATAATAGGTTTTGAGATTGTGCAACACATCTTTCACTATCGGGCCAAGAAATTTGTTCTGGTTGGACTAGTTTGATACCATTGACTATAAGGATTCTGATATGGTAGTTTGTTCATTGCTGATTGCTAATGTAGCCTTGTGAAATGTTACTAAAACGGGGTTTCCACATGCAATGATTATTGGCACCATCTTGTGTTTCCACATTCATCAATCAGTTTTCTACTGGCGCAGTATTCAACATGGCGTCAACTGCCGTAGCTAATGCAAGTATTGATGTAGTAGTGCAAATCGTGTCTTTAGAACTCCAGAAAATATTAAAAAGAAAGAAACGAAAGCATAGATGGTGGGTTCGTAAATGGATTTCACGTAGAGATGATTTGGGTGCGTCGAATACTTTAATTCAAGAGCTTGCTAGTGAAGACCCAGAAGCATATTTTAATCATTTGAAAATGACACAAGATAAGTTTATGTTTTTGTTGACCTGCATTTCCAATCAAATTCAAAAAACAAATACTCACATGAGGGATGCTGTAACAGCTTGTTTAAAACTGCAAGTAACACTAAGATTTCTGGCTTCTGGGGATTCGTTTTCATCTTTGCAGTATACCTAATGCATCCCAAAAAGTACAATTTCAAAATTCATATGTGAAGTGCTGGATGCTATTTACGATGCCTTGAAGGAATATTTGAAGGTAAGTTGTCAAAAAGCTTTATTAAATTTATTTAAAAAGCAACAAGTTCAAGAGAAAAACGATTACAATGATATATATATATATATATATATATATATATATACACACACACACACACTATGTCAAGCTAGCATTATTATGTCTAGCTCCATGTTCACTTTATTTTAAAACAATTTAAAAGCAAAAGTGCAAGAGTAATAAAATTACAATGAAATATATTTACACGTTTGATTCTAGTTAGCATTATGCCAAGCTTGCATTATTATGTCTCTGGCTTTATGGTCACTGGTAGTGCACTTTTGACCTACGGTTTATAGTTGAATGAGATCGTTAGATGTTTCTTCCATTAAAGAGGACGATGAAGAATATGGACTTGAAGCAGATTGAGAATACTGTGTGGATGGTACTGCAGTTGAAAATGAGGCTCCCCGACATAATCTTTTTTGAACTAAATAATGTAATATGTCAGACTGGCATTCTAAAGCAGTATTTATTGGAAGTTGTCTTAAATGAGCAGCAACTGTTTTTCAAATCCATCGGCTATCGGTTTAGGAACTGCTTTAGTAACAGCGTCTACATAATTAAATTTAGTTTTTTATAAGCGGGTCCTTCCTTGTTAATTCTAGAATATGTCTTTGCTGTCACATTTTCACGACAATTAATTGACTCACTTGAAGTCGATGGTTCAGGTGACTGGATAGTAGACCTATCTCTTGCAATCTCTTCTTTATCAAAATGATGAAGCTCATCAAATGTCGTTTCATTTCTCTGTTTCTTGACCTTCATCATCTCCTTGCAACTCTTGCGATTCCTAAAAATAAATTTTTAATATAAGCTACGTTGTTATAGTACTGAATATAGTATTTTAATATTTTTTTTTTCAGACTCCATGTACAGAAAATGAATGGAATGAAGTGGAACATGGCTTCGCAACACGATGGAATTTCCCTCACTGTGTTGGGGCAGTTGACGAAAAGCACGTGATGATTAAGTGCCCTAATAAAAGTGGTTCTACTTTTTATAACTACAAAGGAACTTTCGGCACAATCATGCTAGCCTTAGTAGATAGTAATTACTGTTTCACTTATTTAGATGTGGGTGCAGCAGGAAGAGAATCAGACGGTGGTGTGTTTTCCCGTTCATATTTGAAAATGGCAATTGAAGAAAAAACTCTTAATATGCCGAATAGCTGTGTCATTGTAGGGGATGATGCATTTCCTTTAAAGACTTATCTTTTGAAGCCCTATGCACGAAGTGGTATACTAACCTTTGAGCAAAAAATTTTCAACTACCGTCTCAGCAGAGCCCGACGCATATTCGAAAATGCTTTCGGTATTTTAGTATCAAAATTTCGAGTATTTGAGAAACCTATTTCTTTGTCACCTGAAAAAAGTTGATAAAATTGTGTTAGCTTGTTGTGCTCTCCATAATTGGTTGCGAAAGACCTCTCCTGCTGCATATCTTATTGCTCCAGATACCGATAATATATTAATAGATACCGAAAACCTGGAAACTGGAGAAGTACTGCCAGGAACATGGCGTGAAATACGAGCAGATGGACTTTGCGACATAGGATCTGTTGGGAGCCATAACCATACAAGAGAAGCTGTATTGATTAGAGACAAATATGCTGGCTACTTCATAGCAGCAGGCAGAGTACCATGGCAAAATGAAATGATTTGAATTATTGTTACAATACATAATTAAATGATTAGAATAAACACTTACCAAAGTATTCTTTGTATCCCTTGTTGCCACAATTCCATTTAGAAACCGGTTTGCCACCGAATACCAACCTACTGTTGGTTTGTATATGGCGTCTGTTGATGTTCCACTATTGTAGGATTTTAATACTTTATGATGTTCTTGAGTATAGGCATTTCTAATACTACGTATTTTGGCCTTTGCAGCGCTTATAATAAATTCTTTGACTACATCGGACATAACCTCGACTATTTTTCTCAATGCCTTGTCTCATTTATTTATTTATATGAAGACATTTTGTGGTTCCACAAGCATGGATACTGTTCATATGCCTCAAGGAACATTATTATATGTTCTGTTGACCATTTGTTTGCTAGTTTCGCCATCGTTCGTAAAAACACTATTAGCAATAAAACACCGTTTACAAACAAACAAGATACTGGCGCCAAAAAGTTCAACTGCTCTTTACTTTACTGGCGCTATGATTTGTGGCGCCAGTTGAATTGACGTGTTTCCATATGCCACTAAGCTGGCGCCAGTCGAGTGGCGCCACAAATCATTGCATGTGGAAACCCTGCTTAAGACTGCGAGTACCTTCTACATAAGGGACCAATCATGAGTAGATAGATCTACATTCAGGTTTAGGTCAGGGAGAAGATACATCACTAATTTCCTTTGACTGTGCAGTCTTTCGATCATAAGGTAGGTGGAGTTCCACCGTGTTGGTTCATCCTGGATTAAGTGTCAATTGGGTAAATTGTTTTCCGTTTGAAACCCCTTCATTTTTTGGTTGGCAATTGTTTGAAATGACCATCTACTCGTCTTGCACAGGCACACATGTCATTCACACTTCGTTGGTTCAGCAATGAGTTATGAACCACAAGTTGAAGTGTGTGGGCAGCGCATGGTACATGATTCTCTTCGGCTTACTGCAGTGCAAGAGTAATGTTTCGTTCATTGTCACTGACTACACTATGGATCTGAGACTTTGAAATACCCCAGTCCTTGATGTTACCATTAAGAAACTCTGCAATGTTCTTTGCGATGTGATACTCTAAAGTAAAGGGTATAACCTCCAAACAAAGATTTACATTAACAAAGTCTCACTAAAAAAATGGGACGTCAATGACATATAGTCCTGTTTAGCTATAGACGACCATATGTCGATTGTTAGACTAATGTACTGAACATTGTATAGATGTTCCTGTGTTTTATTTCTCACTTCTTCATACATTTCTGGAATTACTTTTCGTGAAAATGTAGTCTCATCTGGTAATTTATAGCGAGGCTAGATATATCTGATTAAATTCTTAAAACCTTAAAAGAAAAAAAATGTATGTAAATTATAAACATAAATATTGACATATATTATTTTGCTGTTGATTTTGTGTGAGAACTGCTGTATTTAGTTTTTTTTCTCAAATAATTCAGTAATTGTTTTTTATTAGCATATGATTTAATTTGAACACTACTCCCACTAATTGATGTAGATGAAAAACTATGTGTAGAACCACAACTTGAGGCATCAGCATTTTCACCAGATATTATAGTCTCACTACCGTTTGAAATTTTACTGTGGGTAAACACGTTCAAATGTTTTGACAAATTAGAGGTTGTGAAACCCCTTGAACTTGTGCCCTCACGTGAAATGTTTTTGCACAAAATAAGCACACAGCTTTTGAGCTATAATTGGATGTATCGCAAAATAATCCCACACAAAACTGTTTTTAGTACTCCGAGACATATTTGGGGAAAATAAACCTCACTTCAATACAATTTTAAAAAATGTGTGTAACGAAAGGCATTGTTCGTTTTTTTTTATTGAAGAAATATAATAAAACTTATTTTAATTTACTTTTAACTACTAAAGAAAATGTATAATGTAAATATTTATATATATTAATTCAATTCATATTGAAATATGAGCGAAAAAAATTCCCTGCTAGTGCTAATGGTTTCCATTTAAACAAAATGTGTGTATATGTGAGATTACTACGTCTGAAGTTTCATTTTTGGGTATCTTTGACAAATCGAAATAAAATGACTCCTATCTGCTAATATCTTATGTTATGATTATTAGATTTGTTATCTGTGACAGTTTTTATTACTAATGTGCAGCTGCATAAATTGGAATAAGACCTACGGTAAAAATACATATTCTCATTTGTTATATTGTTTGGACCGTTGGTTACCCTGTTTATTGCAAACTCAAAATAAAATTGTATTTATGTACGTGGGAATGGATTATTAAATTTATCTTTTAGTTTTCGAATTGATATTTCATGTTTAAGACTTGAAATTTTAAAATATATCCATACATTTTGAATAAACAGCGTTAAAAAAAAACTAAAATAGAATCTCTTTTCATGTAAAACAAAATGTAGTGCGCATGTACGGTAGTCTTGCGTCTGATATTTCATTTTATAGCTATCTTTAACAAATCGATATAAAACAATGCTGATCTGTTAATATTTTATTTTGATGGTTACTTGCGAGTATTTTTATTTCTAAAAATGTGCATAAATTGGAAAAAGGCCTATGGTAAATATATTTATTTGGATATATTTGGTTTGAATGTTGGATTTGCAGTTTATTGTAAACGTGGGTCGCTAAGAATAAGCTGTTTTTACAGTAGCCCTACGAATTCTTTGGTGATGACTGTGACAGCTATGAAAATTTACGAGACCAAATTATGCATCCCTACGCCAAACCATATAATCTAAAAAAAAAAATATTTTTTGGAATAATATAAAAATCTTATAACTTGAGGGTCCGAGGGCAAGACAACACAATTTTGGAGTTAAAAATATAGTTTATAGTCTTGATACACAGACTCATATATATGAATAATTTATATTGATTACTGAGAAACACTCGTTACTTCTTTTTATCACTTGTTATATTCGATAGATAAATATTCTAAGATCACATACGAGGGAGAAGGGTCATAAAAAAAAACTAGCACTTAAAATATACCCACTTATTTTGAATACCCCCCTGCGGGACGGGGCTTAGAATAGTCCCGCAGTAACCCCTGCTTGTCGTAAGAGGCGATTAAAAGGGGAGGCATCTGTGCAGGATGTACCTCGTGCAGGCCAACCCTATCCTTCATCTTTCCTTTCACATCATTTTCTTGTTCCATCACTTTCACCCATTTTTTCACTCTTCCTCCTTCGCTTTATCTCTACTTCTTTTTTCCCTTCCCCCTGCCGTTCATCCTGCACGGAGGCCCTTGGACTTTCTGTTGATGACCTTGGCTACTAACCCGGCTCTTCTCTGTTTATTATTGGATACCACTGCCTTGAGCTCCCGAATGAAAGTGCGCCGGTTGCAATACATTAGTAGAAGGGCCTTAGGGATGACAATAACCGGGTACCCTACTTTGGGAAAAGATCGGTTGCGTTCATAAGGGCCCGGACGTAAAATTGGCACTTTCCTACACCCACTTGCTGCGATGACCTCTCTCTCGGCGATGCTCTATGCGAAGGTTGTCATGTCTAGCGTCGTATAGGGCCTCTCGTCGGGACATTTAACAGGGCCATATGTGGTAGTACCAACTTGGGTCACCCTGGGTCTACGATCCGAGTGTTGTGTAGGTTGTCCCCAATCATGGCATGGCCGACAACATTGTCGCCGCTGGCACCGTACTCCCAAACACTGCTGGAAACTCACTGCCCGGCCCCTCGCAGGGTCGTTATATAGATAAGAGGCAGAAACGGGTAAGGCCGTCCAGCCCTTTAATTGAAAAAATCCAGGAAGTGGTGAGGCCCCAGCCCCGCTTCCTGGTAATGTCACGAATGGATGATAATGAGAACTTCAAGCGTGTCAGCCCATTTGTACTCGAAAGAGTGATAAGTGGAGCTGCCGAGTCTGGGGTTTCAATTAGAAAATTGCGCGATGGAACGATTATGATCCAGACTGAAAACGACCTCCAGACAAAGAAAATAATGGCAATAACTACAATACCGTTGAGCCCCTCGAATCATTTAAAGGTTAAGGTGGAGCCGCACAGGTTCCTCAATGTTTGCAAGGGAGTGGTCACTTGCTATGACCTCGACTGCGTAAGCATTGAGGACATCTGTGAGGAGCTTTCCCCTCAACATGTCACCGAAGTATATAGGATCACCATCAAAAGGAACGATGTAGTGAAGAACACTGATAGTTATATTCTAACATTTGCCACTCCTTCCTTACCAAAGGAGGTCCGAGCTGGCTTCCACGTGCTCAGGGTCCGGCCGTGTGTCCCCAACCCTCGGCGCTGTTTTCAGTGCCAGGAGTTTGGGCATACGAAGCTGCGATGCCGTGGTAAGCCAACCTGTGCAGATTGTGGACAGGAGGCTCACGAACAACCATGCGAGTCTCCTAAAATCTGCATTAATTGCAAGGGTCCTCATTCTGCCTGGTCTCGGTCCTGTCCGAATTGGAAGGTAGAGAAAATAGTCCTGGAGATCCAAACAGAAAGGAAGATCCCTTATGCCCAGGCACGCAAAGAGTATACTGCACTGCAAGCTCCGGTATTTAAAGTTCCTACAGCCAAATTGTCACCCAAAATATAAATTGCCCTAACTGCCACTGCGCAGTTAATATTGCAAAGACTCCTACAAGACCTGTGCCACTCGTCTCTATTCGAGACAAACAAATACAACCAGCATCAACTGTGGTGATGCAAAAAATTATACAAGTGGCGACACCCTCACAAAAGTCGCCACCACCACCTGTACCCCCGAGGAGACCCCCTCTGGGAACACCCCCGAGCCCCCCTCGGGGAACTCCCCCGAGCGCTCCTCGGAGAACTCCCCCGAGCCCTCCACGGGGAAATAAATTGCGTGCGGCCACTGTTGAGTCGCTCACTCTCGCCTCTGGGCCACCAGAGGCCGGGATGAGTGGTGAAACAGGTGAGGCCGCCAAGGCGAGTCCCACTGGTGCCTTGAAGAAGGACCAGCGAGAGACCGCTGAAAAGAATTATGAAAAAAGCGTCGAAGGCCTTAACAAAGCCTTCGCGCAAGGATCCAACTACCCAGTCTCTCCAAAATAAACCGAAGCCTCTCCTGAAGCGGGAGGTCCAGGAGAGACTGGGAAAGGCAAGAGGACCTAAAAAGGCCCTCAACCAATTTTTATTTTTAAGAGATAGTGTCATGGATTATATACCGAAATAGTCACCGTTCTGTTCTTATCTGCACGGATTCCATGAGTGTTCTGTTGACATTGTCGACTCTCTACGCCTGCAATCCCCTCGTGTAGATGATACATGAGCAAATTTTAAAAATTGATTCATCAAGCACCCGACTCGCCTTCTGCTGGATTCCTGGTCACGCTGGTCTTTCAGGAAATGAACTGGCAGACCAGGCAGCTAAGGAGGCAGCACGCCTGCCTCCGGAGGCGTGTCTGGTGTAATGTTTTTAGATCTAAAGGGTTATGTTCGTTGTGGAGTCTTACGCACCTGGCACGAGCAGTGGGTCTCGACCCCTGCTCAGAACAAGCTGCGGTCCATCAGGGATGGTGTGTCGCGGTGGCCCTCTTTTATACGAAAGTATAGAAGAGAGGAGGTCATCGTGACGAGACTCCGCGTCGGGCATACATTTCTAACCCACGGATTTTTACTAATAGGGGATCCACCTCCAGTGTGTGAATTTTGCGATGCTCCGCTTGGTGTGTACCACATTTTGGTGGAGTGTCGCAATTATGCCCTTATTCGCTTGGCCCTTGATTTAAAAGGTGACATTCGTTTTCTACTACATGACAGCGCTGAAGGAGTTATTTGTTTACTCCATTTTATATGCCAGGCGAATCTTTTTAATTCCATTTGATTCACTTTTATAAAGTGACTCATCTGGATTTTATCTCATATTGAGACCTTTTTTTTAACATTATAGTATACTTTAACACCTTTCCATGGAAACAGGTGAATAGTTTGACTCTCTCCCATGGAGATTTTACTATGTATGTATATTATGTTAAGGCCCTAATGACCTCAATGTGTCGATGGGCCTCTAAACATCAATAATAATAATAATAACAATAATAATTTAAGAATGAATAATAAAAAAATTGAGTGTTTTGGTGCCTATTTTTTCTTTTTAATGCCTATCTACTACCTTTTTTACTTTATAATTCCTATTTATGTGCCAATTTTTGAAATTTTTAGTGCCTATTTGCCTGCCTATTTTTAAATTTTTAATGCCTATAAATCCGCCCCCTAGTAATATCCAATTGCCAAGTATAACTGGAAGTTATGGGCCAAACCATACATCAAGACAAGCAAGAGACCTTACAGAAATATATAGCCATTATTTTAGTAACTCTGGAGCGCTGCCATGGCAAAAAAAAATTGTTCATTAACTCTGAAATGTAAATATTAAAAATATATGAACTCTGTTCTCGAAATACTAAAAATTCCAGTTCCTTGAGCCATTTTAAGTTAGATTCATAAATGGGAGATAACCCGCAACTAGATTTTTTAGAATCTTCGACTCTTTTCTTTTCTTTATTATATGTCGATCTCAAGTTTTTTATTTTATTTTTTACAACTGGTACACCAATGATAGGTAAATTCGTAGCTTCTACCAACTTGAGATAAGCAGCATCACGCACGTTTATGTCTGTGTGCGCAGCAAATTTGAAGTCCCACAAACATTCTTGTGTTTTCTATTTCTGAATGAATCTTAATGTCGTTTCGCACTTCAATTTAACAATTTTTTTTTTAGAAAAAATTAAATCAAAGAGCGCCAGACACTTCACTGACTCGACTGATCACACTGATCGAGTGAATAGCGAGTGAAGCGCCGAGGTGAGTGGGAAGATGTAGGGGGTACTTATCTAGCTGAGAGTATGGGACAGTATGATCTCATAGCTCCAATCTCCTAAGAGACCCCCTCGAAGGGGACTTTCCAGCTACACAGCATGTAGGCTTTTTCAGCCTTTCGCAGTGCAACCACTGTTACCATCGGGACGGAACCTTTTCGTCGGACATGGACCGGAGTCCATGAGTGCTGTTCCGGTTTACTCGGGCACCCAGAAAATCCAGGCCCGGCCCTCCCATGCCAGACCTGCCATAGGTTACTTGGGAAAATCTACCTCCTCCCCCTTCCCCTCACTGAGACCGGATGAGGGTAGGAGTTGGCCCCTCCTAGTGATCGCCCAATCACGAGGGGGTCAGAAACTCAGCCTCCGGACAGCTGCCTCCTCCGTTCTGCTTTCTTCCCCCATCTTTATGCTCACTGCCCCCACTTTGGCCTTCCGCCCTTCCACACATTCTCTTCGAGGCTAGTCATCCGGAGTTGCCCAGCGGGGACCTTTTGGAGGTGTCCTGACCAGCTATCCCCGCAACACGGGTACGCACTACCAACCGCTTAGTGCATGTCCAAGAGCCCCGCTCCTCACATACAGATGACCTGTCTGGGTCTTAGCTATGCCCGGATTCCACCGTCCGGACACATTGCCTAGGGCCGCCCCGAGGAGGCGCCCCGACCGGATTTTCGGAGACTTGTCAGTACTGTAAGGTGGCAAAGACAGTCTAGTGCTCTCTTATATGAAGCGTGCGCGGGCCCAGAGCGCGTCCCTGCCGCCGTACGTCGGGCAGGTGCCTTACGCCTGGGCACCGTGACCTTTAGAGGATGGGACACCTTTATATCCATTGTCTCTCCCGAATCACTCACCCGCTACTAGGCCGAGTACTGACTGTTCTGACCACATTACCCGAGCACTCAGCCGAATGCACTGTTTCGGCCCAGCACTTGGTAAGTGCAATGCCGCCTTTACACCCTCTTCATATATTTCAAGCTCCTCGGCTGCCCTACACTCTACAGGTGACTTCTACTCATCATTTTGCCCTTCTTACGATAGGAGTAATACGATCGTGTTCATGTGCAATTACATCGACTACCCGCTGGTTCGACTTTTAGGACAGGGCCTCTTACTTTGAAACGTGCGAGTAACGATTCGCTAGCGTATTTATCTCATCTCGCACACAATCTCACAAATCCCTAATTTTGAAACTGCTGCGGTGCGAAAACTGACGTCACACGATCGAATAGCGAGCGGATTATACTCGCCAGCCTCACACCATGCGAGACAGGCCTTTTCTGTTGAATAGGCAGTAAAATAACAAAATGGATGCCATCCCCCTGTTCAGTTGCAGCTTTCCGAGAGTGATTTTATTGAAATAAACCTACCACTGTACAAAAAAGGTTTACAAAAGAAAATAATATGATTGCTTGGTACACTTTATGCAATCCTTTAATAAAAATATTTGTTTGGGTGAAAAAATAATTATATATTCTAATTTTTTTCAAATTTCCTTAACCGTCAATTTGGTTGTCGATAACGTGACCGTCTCATGATCTAATTTCGCGTGTTCAAGTCCTGGCATCTCCAATATTTTTATTTTTATTTATCAGACTTTAAACTTCAATTTTAAATGATCGTATAAGTAAGCCTATAATATGTTTTAATATATTTTATATAGAAGAATACGAGGTATTTGAGCCTACGTAGACTAATATAATAGTCCTTAAAATAATTTAAAAAGGTAATAAATTAAAAACGCTAGGCACGAGCAGTGGGTCTCGACCCACATCAATGACCCATGGGTTTTTATTTAGAGGGCATCCACCCCCAGTGTGTGAGTTTTGCGATGCTCCTCTGAGTGTGTATCCCATTTTGGTGGAGTGTCGTAAATATGCCCCTATCCACCTAGCTCTTGATTTTAAAGGTGACCTACATTTTTTATTACGTGATAGCGCGGATGGAGTTATTTGTTTACTCCGTTTTATACGCCAGTCGGATCTTTTTAATGCCATTTGAGTCACTGTTATAAAGTGGCTCATTTGGACTTTATCTCATATTGAGATCATTTTAATATTCTTTAATATTTTTGTTCTGACGTTCTAACAGTTTTTGTACACTTTAACATGTTTGTTTGGTCTTTTTAACTTATTATTATTTTAACATGTTGTGTCATTTTATCGTGTTATATTTTAATATGTTTGTTTTGTCTTTTTATTGGCGAGATACACCTGTGTTTTTTTTATAGCAGGTGTATCACTTTATTTATATTAAGAGCCCATTTGAGCACTTCTATGGAGTGTCTCAGATGGGTAGTTTATCGCTTTTTTTAATGGATTTTATATTTATATATTTTTATTATTTTGAATATGGTGTATTTACCTGTATATTCTGCAGGTGAATTGTTATATCTCTCCCTTATGGGGGTTTTATTATGTTTTTAATATCTTTCAAGGCCCTAATGACCTTAATGTGTCGATGAGCCTTTAAACCCATCAATAATAATAATAATAATAATAATAATAATAATAATAATAGTAATAATAATAATAATAATAAACGCAAGGCCTACATTAATTTTGAAATTTTGTATGTAGGTGATTATTTAAAAATTAAATTAATGGGTTTAATGACATAAAATTGTACACATTTTAAAATAAGGCTAAGCAAGCTAATTATTATTCGCATGGTAGCATTTTTATGGCATATTTATGTTTTAAAAATAGTTGCGAAAATAAAATAAAATATTACCGAATTCTAATTACTAAACCGTGATTTAAATTCAGACATACAGTTAAAATATTATTACCTTGGTGGGATTGAACTCGTGAAAACCTGAGTTTGGGTCAAGATCGTTACCAAGTGTACTAAAGTGGATTTTGCTTGAGACAACGGTTTTACTTCTAATCATATAATTTTGAGACAACAAGCTTAGATATATACTACTGAAAGATGGTTTCCTAATAAAACTAAGCAAATCGTTTTATATGATGCACTCAATATAATAATAGTGTTTACTTTCAGTTATGTATCTTGTGTAATGGCTTGTTTTGGCATCTCATTGCCACAATCCTTTGGCACGTCATGGTTTTACAGTGTTGTCGGATTGAAAACTCAGTCGCACGACAGTAGAAACCTTTGAAATTAGCTCTTTCAGTACAGCCTGCGATTTGCGAGTATTTTCGCAAGTTTCAAAATTAGGGTCCAGTTGAGTGGTCGTACACTGCGCAAGGTTGATGTGACGTCACAGGGCCACGTACTGCTATTACCAATCAGGAGGCGGGGTCGAGGGGTTGACGGAGCTACAGACATCGACCCTTGATCAATCTCCAGGCAGTAAGTGTCTCGTGGTAAAGTGCGGGATAAATGTGTGTGTGTACGTGTGTGAGGAACGAGTGCATGTGTCTCCGCCGGCCGTCCTAATTATACATAGTATTTTATTTTAATATAAATGTGCGAATGTTAGATTTTTACAATATTTACGGAAGTGTTATACATCTACTACTGTTATTTACATTAAGTTAAATTAATGTAAGAAATGAACGTCACTAAGTTGGGTAAGTAACTGGATCCTATTTGTCTTTATGATTGTATATCATCATATCTTATAGTTTTATAACAATTCTAAAGGAATATTCAAAGCAATATTCACACCACATTTGTTTTAAAATTATCAATACATAATAAACGCCACCTTAGAAAAATATAACGTGGTGGGTAATCAGAACCGGCATTATGACACGTGGACATTATTATATGTAACATACATTCATAATTTCCTATCGTTTTGTGTGTTTCTTTCCACACACTCGAGAAGCCCCTATATGATTTAGAAAACAAACTTTGCACACTTCTAGTATAGATTTCGGGACATAACCTAACAGATCCGGATTTTCCATTTAAGTTAGACCCAATTTATTTCATTCTCACTTTATCCACTCTTGCGTAATACTGGCATGCGTATAGTATAACCTAAACAGTGAACAGATAGTAGGACGCGATGCTAAGAAACTGGCATAACGATACTATTTTAAAAACAAAAGCCCAACCCTTCCGTGCGCTTATCACTTTAAGTTAGGTTTTGTTAGGCTGTTAATATTATAATCAACCTGTCGTAGAGAGGAGTAATAACTAGTAAATTAATAAAGAGGAAGAAGCAATCATACATACTCTCTCAAATAGTTTAAAAACATTTGTAACAAAATTTTCCAAAAATTATCAACAAATTTCCACTAAACTAGATTCACCCAGAACCAAACGTTACATTATTTTAATAATTTGAAACTCAGATCAGTTTAAGGACTATTTTTCTGTGCGAGTATTTAGAGAAAAAGTTTCAGTTTTTTGTATTTTTTAAAATATAGTAAAATTGTTTTCTCTCGATTGCGAAGTATTCTAAAAGTAGAATATATATATAAAAAAAAAACCGCATCACGTTATGACATTTTGTTCGTGCTGTATTACTTACTCAAGCTAAGTGCTATCCGCGAGACTTGATCTTGGAACTAATTTAATTTATTTTGATTGCGTATAACCCGAATGGGTAGTAAGACGCGGTAATAATAATAATAATAATAATTTATTTTGACAGATTCTATGAACGTGTCACCCAGCCACCTCCTCATTTCCTCCAAAGAATATGTGCTGTATTTAGATATTATTAATTGGAGTTACAGTTTGTTAACTTTAACGGCGCGTGCCTCGAAATATTTGCCGCTTTCATTTGAAGGTTTAAAACGCTCTAATATATAACTTTTGTTGGTTCACTTTTAAAAGAGCATTTAAGAACACACAGGTATAAGTAGGAGTAATTAATATATACTATTATTATTTATTAGAGATGGGTCCTTTAAGCCTCAAGATTCAAGGACTCAAAATATCTAATTAGAAATTTAAAAAAAAGGTTTCCCAGTACTGTTGTGAATATGGTTTTTTCAAAGCACTACTACTGATTAAGGGTCTTCCATAAACCACGTAACACTTTATTTATCTTAACCCCCCCCCCCCCCCCCCCCCATCCCCATATAAAACCGTGTAGATAATTAGCCTGACCCCTGAATCCTCCAACATGTGTTACATAACTTTTCACACCAAGAGTAAATGCTATTATGTCACAGGGAAGCTTTTATTACACTAAAAGAGTGACTCGGCTATAATACAAATCATAATCAGAAGTTATCTATAATTATTTTTACTAACATTTTGAAAACATAGCCTATTCATTTTTCAACATTAGAAAACATAAAATTTGTGTTACATAACATTGTGATGTACCCATTCTCTGGGCCCCCCTCTCCTCACATCACATTGCACTATGTACACATTAGAGCTCCCCTTCCACCCCCAACAACGTTACGTGGTTTATGAATGAACCCACATCATCATACAACGATCGTTTCATGCACGACATTTGTGCGAGTTGTCATACTGTCCAGTGACCCCCATAACAAGTGGTTGTGTGTAGCGTACCTACTTGTAAAAATGTTTAATCTATCTACTGAAGATTTGTGTTGATATCAATCTATACTTATAAAATAACATGTCCTGATTGACTGACTGACTGATTCATCATCGCCGAGCGCAAACTATCAAGGCTACAAGCATGAAATTCGGACTGTATATTCATTTTGTTATGTAGGCACCCCCTAAGAAAGGATTTTAGAAAATTCCACCCCAAAGGGGTCAAAATAGGGGATGATAATATGTATGAAAGTCCGTCATTTTGAAAGTTACATAAACAAAATTTTGTATTTAGGTTATTGACGTGAAACAAATAAATACGTGTTTCAGGAATTTTGGAAATTTAATTTAATAAGGGATGAAAAAGGGGGTGAAAATTTGTATTGGACTTGCATTATTTTTGATCTGAGGTCAAGTTATGGTCATCAACGTAACGTAATATTTTAAATTAATCTGTAAATACATATGTATATTTTCGTATTTGTATATAATCAACTTCCACTAAAGCAAAGCCGCGGGCAACAGCTATCTAGTTTTATTATAAAAAGAGGATATTCGACACGACGAACAATGTAAGCATAGGCGCTTTTCCATTTATAAAATAATTAGAAAACTGAAGACGGAAGGAGAATATTGGACATTATACAAAGAACTAGTGGACGGCGAAGAAATGTTTTTTTGATATTTTAGTTTTTCATTTCAATGAGTTCAATGAGTTTTTGGTTGAAACCCAAACTAAAAAAAGATAACGGTTTTCAAAGGAGAGATAAACCTTAAAGAAATATTATCGGTGTGTTTGAACCAAGTTTATATTTTTATCATTTTCCATTTAGGTAGCAATACAAATCAGGGTGGCTACATATCGCTACTTTGGTGGAAGAAAGTCACAACTCAAAAACTCCCATTTTTCAGGAGAGCATGTTGAAAATTTCTCCTTTATGTTAAGATAATTTTAATATAGTAGAGGAAGCAAATTTGAAGAAATTTTTTTTTCCCCCTTAAAAATATAGTTTCTACTTTATGACTCTCAAATTAAATTTGAAAAATAAATGATTGGATTCCCACAAAAAGTAATTTTACATCACTTTTCGAGTTATGTCTATATTATTCATAAATGAAAGAGGCCTAACTGAAATTGTGATGTTTTCTGTTATAATTATATTATTGTTTATCTAAGTTATTGTAGGAAAATAAAAATATTTTCAACAATTTAAGTTCATTTAAACCACATTTACTTTTATAAACGATTATTATAAAGACATACATAGTGAAACCAAGTTCCTGAAATATATTAAACTAGCATTAAAATGTATAATAATATAATTATAAGTCAAATTGTTTAAGTTGTATAGACCAACTGGATTCTAAAATAAATCTTTCAACTGCAAAGATTAATGTATAGTAAATAATAAGCAAGTCTTATTTAAAAAAAAGTAATTAAATACTGCATTAATGTTGTATACAAGTCAAATAACAGTACTTTTCTTAAGATTTGGTATACAATATTATAAGATTTTTTGAGGACTATCTTACAAGTTCTTGTAAAATTGTTCATAATAACTTGGTATGTGCTTTTTTCTTAACAATTCAAGAAGATCACTTTTTTTTCTTTCTGAAATCTTTAAGCGTGTCTGATAAGGTGAGTTTAACACAATCTTCTATTTATTTCTTGGACTTCTCAATCTCATTTCCAAAAACTCATTTTGTGAATAAGAGGTCTTGTATAAAATGGTGTCCGGAGTAGTTTTATCTATTTTTATTATTTTCATGTCAGTTAGCTTGTCATCTGAAAGAAAACTTCCTACCTGTGAATTCAATGATTTTAGATCGAAGAAATCTGTATGAGATAATTCCTTCACCATATAAGGTGTACCAGTCGTTTTTGCAGTTCTTATCAGCGAGACATATTGTTCCGGTACATAGATTGGTCCAGATTTAAGGAATTTCTTGATTTGGCGCTCAATTAGAGAATGTGCCGAATCTCCCTCATTCTGGGTGTGACCAGATATCAGGAATTTATGAGTAATTGATTTAATGTTATACTTAGTTACTGCGTAAATAAACATAGTAATGATAAATCTTTTTTTTGCTCTCCGATGCAGTTATCGGAATAGAATACAAACTCAAGCTCCCCCGAAGTATTCTCTGCCGACCTTTCTTCTAAGTATTTCAATAGACATGAGCCTATTTCATTGGCTCCTCGTTTACCGCGAGTCTCATCCCACACGTAGCAAATACAACTGCCAGATTTTGCTTTCTTTTTACACTCGTACACTGTAAAATTGAATACATTGAGTTTCGATAAATAATAAAACACTGAAAGGTCACCTCTGGGGCATTGAAGAACCGCTTGCAAATTAAAACATGCTAATACATAGTTCTCATTAACTTTCTCTTTGTCAATTTGTTTTTCATTACGTGACAATTCTTTTTCTGAAATATGATTTTCGTAATCATCCTTAAGTTTTTCTTTCTCTAAATCTGAGGCATTTATATAAGTTGCACAAGTGGCGCACTGGTCCTTTTTAGGACAAAAGAATGAAATATTAAATTCTTCATTGAAAATTTTATGATACATCAAATATTTGCCATGAGAAACGTTTTTTATCTTACATTCTTCCACATAATCACGGTGTAGATCTGCCAACGATTTCCCACCTTCAATGTATTCACGACTGGAACGGGCCCGAGTGTAATGACTTTCCATTCTCGGGATGGAATTTATATGGTTTCTAATACCTTCTCGAATGCTTTCTTCTAGCTTCTTATGCTTTCCATGCTTTCCCCTGAGATCCGTTAGTACTGTTGCAGATTGAGTACGTTTTTCAATGGCAGTTCTTATAGGTCTGTCGGTAATACTTAAAGTAGCTTTGAAAAATGTTTTGCACACTCTAATGCGATTGTTATTGTACGTAAAATAAAAAGCATTGTTGGCTCGTCGTTTGCTTTCATGCACATGATACTGGTATTTTGGCTTTATATTCACCATGCAAGACGACAAGTAGTCTCGTTGTCTGTCTACATCCCCGAGAGCCCAGTAATTTTCTAAAATTTTGATCCTTGCTTCATCGGTGAAATTTGATGTACATTTCAGCTTACAACGTTCGTTACATGGAGGTAATAATTCTCTCGCTTTCATGTTTTTGCCTGTTGTCGATGAAACGTATGCTTTTCCTTGGTTTTTTAATCTTTTTGCAACATTTTTTTTCCCAAGTGATTTTTTGTTAATGCGTTTTCTTGTCCTGCCTTCTTCAAGGATTATTTCATTTTCTGTAGTGCACCTAAAAGGTGTTTCTCTTTTCGATGTATCTGATGAACTCGAATCTTCAGTTGAATAATCTTGATCTTCAGATGTATTGTCTTCAATACTACTTGTAGAAGTGGATGACATAGAATCTTTTACATTATTTGATTTATTACTGGTAGAAGGTTGTTGTAAGTTGGCATCAACTGAAAAACAAACAATAGTGGGCCACACATAAAATAATGCATTAACAGAGAATGCAACTGCAGACATAAAATGCAACTATAAATAATTAGTTTTTTTTTTTAGGAATAAGAAAGGGATACCTGCTGTAGTTTGGTACTGTTTTCCTTCAGGTTCTTTGCCATTGAAACTGTCCATCTGTTAAGTCCCTTCAACAAAATTGTTCGCCTGTCCATTTTCTGAAGATGTAGAGGGGAGTATATTTGAACAGCCTGAAAAATAGAAGTGGTATGAACACAAATTGAAATTAATAAAACAATTAAGTCTACGCCATAAAGGAAATTTCACCAGAGTAAATGATCACAGATATTTACAGCACACTCAGAATTAAAAACAGGTTTTTAAATAGTTGTGGTTTTATTGTTTTCATTTTCGTGGTTTTTTAGTATGTGATATTAGTGGTTAAATATTTATGTTGTCCTTCTGTGATATAAGTTTGTAAAATTTGGTCATCTGTGATTTCCGGTCAGCAACCGTACTCGTATAGTATACCATTCACCTAGTTTGCATTGTATAAATATGAGCCAATTGGTCTTTGGTTCCATAAGTTATCAACCTGGTTTTGTATGCCTTCCAGCTCCGAGCTACAGAATTAACGAAATATGTTTTTCAGCTAGATCTATGTATAGTCTAACACGAGGTAGAATCCACAAACCTGTTTCAGGTATGACAAAACATCGCCATTTCTTTGCATCTTTTTTTTCATCAATATCAGTATTCCTTCGATCTGTTACAAGCTTAACCATTATTTGACCACGGGAAGTCATAATGTAACTGGAACAAAAATCAAGACATTGGAAAAATTAAGTTTCTTGCTTCCAGAGCGAAACATCAGCTACGCGGTGCTGAAGAGAGCCTATAAACCCGAAAATATAGTTCGCCATTGCTACTTGCTAGAGATGTGAGACGGAAAGTTTTCCCTGTATTTTTTCCGGAAAATTATCCAAACAAAAAAAGTTCCAATTATTATTTCTAGAAAATAATTTCAGTTGATTAAATGGAACTGATGTAATCGAGATATGGAATCCTAAATGTCAATGTTTATGTTTCAGATTAATTTCTCCAAAGGTCATTAATACCAGAAATATCAACTAATTTCCAATAACAGCTATTAGTTATTACACTCTACTATCGGCTACAGTGCTTGCTGGCTGAATATGTCAGTCAGGTTGTCATCTCTTTACTAGTTACTTATAGACGTGACATCCCGTCTCCTTCCATCACGGGGCTTCCCGCGTAATTAGTACATAGGCATCTAACCAGAATGGGTAATAAGACGTGGTGCTAAAAAAAAAGTAAAGCAACAAATATACGTGAGACTTTGTTGAACTGTTATGTTCATAAATCAAGCTTAAATTTTATATAAATGAGTAAACTAAAATAATTTTAAGATTATAACGATATATATCTCCCCACAATTCACCGTGCTTCCTAACTCCCCCTACCCCACCCTACGACTCCACCCCCTTCTTATAACGCACTCGTCTCGTAACATCCTATATTTTGAAGTATAATGAGCTCTAGGTGCCACTTCTACAATTTAACCCCTCAACCGCAAGCCCACCAATGCATAAAATTTTCATCTCTACTGATTGCTGATGTTTGCTTTGGAAATAAGAACTACCCCCTTCTTGGAAAAATAAAAATTACTCGCTTTTATAATTATATATTTTTACAATAAATGTTAAAGTAACTTAAAATTTGTAGCTAAGATTACATATTTACCATAATAAATAGACATGACCTTAAAAGTTGTGAAAAAAGCAAATCCAACACAAGCAGTTCTCATTGTGATTATGATAAACATAATCACTGGTGTAATAATGACGGTTAATAATTTAAATATAAAATTTTATGTTTTTATTCTAAATTGACACAAATAAAAGCGATGAAAGATTAAAGTAGTCTAAAAGCAACTCTCAAAATTATATTATGATGAACATAGTCATTATTGTATTAATGACTATTAATATGAGAGAAAATGTACTTACATTTATGAAGAAGAAAGACATAAGACGAATACCGACTATTTTCTTCAAAGTCTCTTCACAAAAGAAAGTCACAACTAGGATTGTGACATTCTTGAACGAAATTGTTCAAGCAGTGATGTATACACCCACGACACAAAACTAAAAGTGACGAACTTCTACAAATTTTCCACAAACACAACCAGCTACTTCACGACTCACTTAACAACTGACCTTCTTCTACAAAAGAAGCAGCAACAATAGCTGTAATTCCCAAACGACACTAATGCTCTCTAGTGGAATTTTTTGTAACAACATTTACGACGTTCTTCTATAGAAAAATATACAACTATTAGAGTACCACCCCATTACTAACACAAAATAAAGAATTTTTGAGTTGTGACGTTCTTCCACCAAAGGAGCGATATATATATAAAATAAAGAAAAGTCCTGACTCACTAACTCATCAAAACCCAGCCCAAACCCTTGGACCTAGAAAGCTGACATTTTGCAGCGGTTCCATTTATGATGTAGACAAGGTATAAGGCCGGATTTTTTGAAATTCCCACGCGATAGGGAATAAAGAGGATTTAGAATTAATGTTTAGTTTCAAAGATATGAGCGAAGGCGTGGGCAAATGCTAGTCAGCAATAAAATTGGATAAGAGTAATCAGGAGAAATTGACAAATGTTGTCTGGAAAACCTGAAAAAGTCGGGAAATTCTCTAATAGAAGTTTCGTAGCCACCCTGATATATATATATATATCGATGGTATTTTATTCAATTAGATTTTTATCACAAATTAAACAAAATTCTGTCAAATACTAGAAATAAATATTTTTATCATTGATTTTAAAAATTATTTTGTTTTTGTTATTTAGACAGCATTTACTTTTTTATTATTTAGGTGTGAAATTATTTGTTTTTTTAGATTTTTTAAAATTTCCTGACTTTTCCTTGGTTTTAATGAAATGCCCGGAGCTTTCCTCTTCATCAAAAAATTCCCCGACTTTTCCAGGTTTCCTTATTTTCCCTGTCTGTAACTACCATAAATATTCTAAGAAATATTATTATAAAAGTCTTGAACACTTACCGACTTGTGCAGGATTTAGAGTGTGATTTTGAAAAAAGTCCATATTTGTTTTAGGAACTTGCGTCTCGACATATTGAGAGCTGCAGTTGTCACTTGAATGGTTGTTAGAGGTTGATGGGCCTGGAGAATAATAAATGGGTGTTGTCGCTGTGGCTTTGATGAAGGTTGGCTTATCGTTTCTATTTTACTGAAAAAACTTGTGCTTTTGAAATGGCCCTCTGCCGTGGTGGAAATTTCTTTGAAGTTGTTGCATTACTGGGAAAAAATGTATCAATGTCATCTGCCGGTACTTCTATTTATTCAATAAATACTTCATCATCGTAGCTGAAGAGGTTTATTGATTTTCTTGAGTTTCAACTTTCTTTGGAAATTGGCGTGGTCTACTCAATGTTAATCGCAGCTGAAGAGGTGTATTGATTTTCTTGAGTTTCAACTTTCTTCGGGAATTGGCGTGGTCTACTCAATGTTGGACGTCGTATTATTATTGGGGCGGTAGGATTGGGTGAGTTGGATAATGGCGTGGCTGGTTGTGGATACAATGTGTTATCTATTTAGGAGGGTGGATCTTTCCATGTCGCTGGAGCCACCATCGTGTATCTCCCCTTCAGTACTATGTATGTATCTGATAACCGATAGGAGACCTTTCTTTTCAATACTATGTTAAAAAAGATAAATCCTCAAAATGTTAATTTTTTGTAGGCATATATTCTTCCCCCCTGCGGGACGGGGTTTAGAATAGTCCCGCAGTAACCCTGCTTGTCGTAAGAAGCGACTAAAAGGGGAGGCTTCTGTGCAGGACGTACCTCGTGCAGGACAAACCTATCCTATATATTTCCTTTCACATAATTTTCTTCTTCTTTCACTTCCCCCTTTTTTTCACTCTTCCCCCTTCACTTTATCTACCCTTACCTTTTTCTTCCTTTCCCCCACCGTTCATCCTGCACAGAGGCCTTTGGCCTTTCCGTTGACGACCTTGGCAACTAACCCGGCTCTTCGCTGTTTATTATTGGATACCACTGCCTTGAGCTCCTAAATGAAAGTGCGCCGGTCGCAATACCTTAGTAGAAGGGCCTTAGGGATGACAATAACCGGGTACCCTACTTTGGGAAAAGATCGGTTGAGTTCATGAGGGCCCGGAGGTAAAATTGGCACTTTCCTACACCCACTTGCTGCGACGACCTCTGTCTCGGCGATGTCCTATGCGAAGGTTGTAAAGTCTAGCGTCGTATAGGGCCTCTCGTCGGGACAGTTAACAGGGCCATATGTGGTAGTACCAACTTGGATCACCCTGGGTCTACGATCCGAGTTTTGTGTAGGTTGTTCCCAATCATGGCATGGCCGACAACATTGTCGCCGCTGGCACCGTACTGCCAAACCCTGCTGGCAACTCACTGCCCCCCCCCCCCCCCAAGGGCCGTAATATCGATAAGTGGCGGAAACGGGTAAGGCCGTCCAGCCCTCAATTAGAAGAAATCCAGGAGGTGGTGAGGCCCCAGCCCCGCTTCCTGGTAATGTCTCGAGTGGACGAAGGTGAGAACATGAAACGGGTGAGCCCATTTATCCTCGAAAGAGCGATAAATGGTGCAGCCAAGGCAAGTGTGTCTATAAGAAAACTTCGTGATGGCACCATTCTCATTCAGACAACATCCGACATCCAATCAGGCAACATACTGGCTCTTAAAGAAATACCGTTGAGCAATGTGTGTCGTATACTGGTGAAGGTGGAACCCCACAGGTTCCTCAATGTTTGCAAGGGAGTGGTCACTTGCTATGACCTCGACTGCGTGAGCATTGAGGAAATCTGTGAGGAGCTAGCCCTTCAGAATGTCACTGAAGTATAACGCATAGTCGTGAAAAATAACGGCAGTGAGAAAAAGACTGACACTTATATCCTTACCTTTGCGACTCCAACCCGTCCAAAGGAGGTCCGAGCGGGTTTCCACGTGCTCATGGTCCGGCCGTATGTCCCTAACCCTCGGCGCTGCTTTCAGTGCCAGGAGTTTGGACATACTAAGCTGCGATGCCGTGGTAAGCCAACCTGTGCGGATTGCGGACAGGAGGCTCACGATACACCGTGTGAGTCTCCTAAATTCTTTGTTAACTGCAAGGGTTCGCACTCTGCTTGGTCTCGGGCCTGTCCGAAATGGAAGGTGGAGAAAAAAGTGCTTGAGATACAAACTGAAAAGAAGATTCCATACAACCAAGCACGCAAAGAATAGGTATCTAGCCAAGCTCCGGTATTTCAGACCTCTTACAGTCAGATAGTTTACCAGAATATCAATTGCCCCAACTGCCATTGCGCAGTTAACATTTCAAAGCCTTCTTCGAGACCCGTGCCACTGACCTCTACTCGAGAAAAAAATAGTAATAGTGCGCCGGCAACGGTGGCGATGAAATTAGTGCCCAAGGTGACAACTTCGGAGATGTTGTCTCCACCACCTGTGCCACCTAGGAGTTCTCCTCGTGGCCCTCCTCTGAGAACATCCCCGAGTCCACCTCGGGGAACCCCCCCCGAGTCCATCTCGGGGAACAAAAGTATATGCGGCCGTTGTTTTTTCGCCCTCTCTAGTCTCTGAGAATTCGGAGGTTGGAGTGGGTGGCGAAACAGGTGAGGCCGCCAAGGCGAGTCCTGCTAGTGCCTCAAGAAGGGCCCAACGAGGTATCGCCGAAATTAATGGTTTAAAAAAAAAGCTTCGAAGGCTATAACAAAGCCTTCGCGCACCGACCCAACGCCCAAATCTCTTCTGGAGAAACAAAAGCCTCTCTTGAAACGAGAGGACCAGGAGAGACTCGGCAAGGCAAGAGGACCTAAAAAGTTCCATAACCAATTTTTACTCTTGAGAGACAGCGCCATGGATTGCGTGGATGAATATACCTATATTTATACATAATGTCGCTACTACAATGGAATTGTAGGGGTTTCTATGCTCGTGTAGAGGAAATTAAACAACAAATTTCTTCCCTGCATCCTTCCATCTTGTGTTTGCAGGAGACCCACTTCCGCCCAAATGACAACCCGATGCTTCGTGGGTACGATGTGTATCGTACCGACAAGCCTTTCTTTGATCGGGCTAGCGGAGGTGTGGCTATATTCGCACGAAGCAATATATAACACAAAAATATTAACATCGTTTCCGATCTCCAAGTTATCGCTGTCCGAGTCTCCCTTGCTTTGGAGATGACAGTATGCTGCATATACCTCCCGCCAGGTGAACCTATTTCGAAGAGGAGATTAGAGGCCCTCTTTATGCAACTTCCCGCCCTCTATATCATCTTGGGGACTTTAATGCGCATAACCTGGTGTGGGGATCTAATTTTACAGATGCCCGCGGGAGGATGGTAGAGGATATTTTTGTCTCGGGAAACCTGGTGCTAATGAACACCAGGACCCAAAAAAACTTCTCCACTTTTAATGGTGTATCCTCTGCCATCGACCTAACTTTATGTAGCCCAGGTATCGCTGCCCTCTTCCTTTGGGATGTCCATACGGACCTATGTGGAAGCGATCACTTCCCTATACTGCTTTCCCCACTCCAAGATTGCCCAAGTACAGCACGAGTTCCCCAATGGGTGATTAAACGTGGTGATTAAACGTGCCGACTGGGATAAATTCCGCGAGCTCGTCGTTTTCCACGAATCCCCTTCTCCTGACGTCGATGTTAAGACTGAGTATTTTACTTCTACGGTCATCGTGGCGGCGAGGGCCTCCATCCCTAAATCCGCGCCACCGTCCCGTTCCCTGGTGGAGCGAAGAGTGTCGGTTGGCTATTTCTGACCGTTGAAGGGCCCTACGTCTTTTTCACCGACGTCCTACATTGGAGAACCTGGAGTCATTCCGGATTCTACGTGCTCGAGCTCGCCGTGTCATTCGTGAAAGCAGAAGAGAGTCTTGGAGAAAATTTATTTCAACCCTTACAATATCCACCCCCACAACTAAGGTTTGGGATAATATCCATAAATTACGTAATAGCAACAATTCCAATAACAAAATACCTGCCCTCATGTCTAACGGTTCACGTGTCTCCTCCCCTGTGGAGGTCGTTAATGTATTGGGCTCGATGTTCGCCGCTATTTCTAGCACTGCGAGCTACACTAACGAGTTCGCAGTTTATAAGCGGAACATCGAGCGCCATGCTATTGATTTTGGTCGAAGTCGGGGGGAGGATTATAACTCCCCCTTTACCAAAGATGAACTGACCTATGCTCTGTCCCAGGCCGGCAGCACAGCCTCTGGTCCAGACCACATTCATTATGAGATGTTGCGTCAGCTGCCCCCTGCTGGACAGGCACTACTTTTAGACCTCTATAATAGTGTTTGGGAATCTCAGCAGTTCCCCTCACTATGGAGGCAAGCAACCGTTATACCTATATATAAAAGTGGCAAAAATAAATTAGAGCCAACTAGCTATAGACCGATAGCTTTAACTAGTTGTGTGTGTAAATTATTGGAAAAAATAATTAATAAGCGACTTATATGGTATTTATAATCCCGCAATCTGCTATCTAATATTCAATGTGGTTTTCGCCGTAACCGATCCACGGTGGATCAACTTGTTTGTCTAGAGACGGCTATTCGTGACGCTTTTCTCCATAAGCAGTATCTTATGGCTGTCTTCTTCGATCTGGAGAAAGCGTACGATACCACCTGGCGGTACGGCATTTTGAAAATACTTTTTAATTGGGGGTTTCGAGGAAACCTTTCTTCTTTTATATCCAATTTTATGTCGGATAGACACTTCCGTGTAAGGTTGAATAACACCTTATCCGATGATTTTATTCAAGAAAATGGGGTGCCTCAGGGTAGTATTCTGAGCTGTATGTTGTTTGCTATCGCAATAAATAGCAATGTTGACAATGTGCGCATGCCTGTACGGTCATGCCTCTTTGTGGATGACTTCGCAATTTATTGCAGTTCGTCAAGTCTCCACAGGGCTGAACGGCAGATACAGCTCTCTGTCAACAATCTTGGATCGTGGGCATCGCGTATTGGCTTTCGCTTCTCTGCAGCCAAGACGACGGTTGTCCACTTTAATAGAACACGCGGAATACAGCCAGCCCCCAGTATTTTAATGAACCACTTTGTTTTACCAGTCTCAGAAAGCGTAAGGTTTCTGGGACTTTTATTTGATTTTAAATTAACTTGGATCCCCCACATCAAAGCATTGAATTTGCTCAAAGTCGTTAGCGGTCGGTGCTGATAGGGAAACCTTGATGCGCCTGTATAGGCTTTGGTCAGATCTAAACTAGATTACGGCAGTTTTGTGTATGGCTAAGCTAGACCCTCGGCGTTAAAGATGCTAGATAGTGTCCACCATGCTGGCATTCGACTGGCTACTGGTGCCTTTCGTACCAGTCCAGTCGTCAGCATCTGTGCCGACGCCGGTGAGCCCCCTCTTTCTTACCGGCGGTCCTATCTTCTGGCATCTTACGTGTCGAAACTTCATTGTATGGCGCAGCATGTTGCCTATCGTCCTGTGTTTCATCCCCCTAACCGTGTCTTGTATGAAACCAAATGGCGTAGTACAAGGCCGGTTGGGATCAGGATGCTATCGGTTTTCGACACGTGTGGGATAATCTTGCCAAAGGCTATCCCCACATTCCCAGGTCGAGTTTCTCCCTGGAAGATACGCCTACCTCAATGCCATTTTGACCTTGCCAAGTTCCCTAAAGCGACCACCCCACACTTTTTATACGAGAGGACCTTTAATGAGCTCCTCGCAACCCGCTTTAGGGTTTTAAACGCATTTACACGGATGGCTCAAAATGCGGGGCCTCCGTGGGCTGTGCTTTTGTTGTGGAAGGATCCAATTTTAAATTTGCTTTACCTGGTGAATCCAGTGTTTTTACGGCTGAACTATATGCCATTTTTAAATCGTTATGTTTTGTATATCGTGTCACCGGTCCGTTCTCATCTGCACGGATTCCATGAGTGCTCTGTTGGCATTGTCCACTCTCTACTCGTGGAATACTCGTGGAATCCTCTCGTGCAGATGATTCACGAACAGATTTTAAAAATTGATTCATTAAGCACCCGGCTCGCCTTTTGCTGGATTCCTGGTCATGCCGGTCTTTCAGGAAATGAACTGGCGGACCAGGCGGCCAAGGAGGCAGCACGCCTGCCTCCTGAGGCGAGTCTGGGTGTCATGTTTTTAGACCTAAAGGGTTATGTTCGGCGTGGGGTCTTACGCACCTGGCACGAGCAGTGGGTCTCGACCCCTGCTCAGAACAAGCTGCGGTCCATCAGGGACGGTGTGTCGCGATGGCCCTCTTCTATGCGAAAGTCTAGAAGAGAGGAGGTCATCGTGACGAGACTCCGCGTTGGGCATACTTCACTGACCCATAGTTTTTTACTGAGAGGGGATCCACCCCCAGTGTGTGAGTTTTGCGATGCTCCTCTGAGTGTGTATCACATTTTGGTGGAGTGTCGTAAATATGCCCCTATCCGCCTGGCTCTTGAATTTTAAGGTGACCTATGTGTTTTATTACGCGATAGCGCGGATGAAGTTATTTGTTTATTCCGTTTTATACGCCAGGCGGATCTTTTTAATGCTATTTGAGTCTCTTTTATAAAGTGGCTTTTTTGGATATTATCTCATATTGAGATCTTTTTAACGGTTTTATTACAATTTAACATGTTGTTAAAATGATAATACGTTAAAAAGACAAAACATGTTTTGTCTTTTTAACGTGTTATATTTTAATATGTTTGTTTTGTCTTTTTATTGGAGTGATACACTTGTGGTTTTTTTTAGCAGGTGTATCACTTAATCTATACCAAGAGCCCATTTGAGCACTCCTATTTAGTGTCTCAGATGGTGAATGTTTTATCTCTTTCCCCTATGGGGATTTTATTATGTTTTAAATAAATTTCAAGGCCCTAATGACCTCGATGTGTCGACGGGCCTATAAATAATAATAATAATAATAAACGTACATCGATAGAAGACATAAACTATAGCTAATACGAATACGCATGATTCATCGACTCACCTATTTTGTTTTGAAGATTGGACTTCAATTGTATTAAGTATTCGTACTATTTATAAATAATGCAAACTTGTAATTATTTAAATTTGTAATAAAAATATTATTTGTACTTCTAATAACAAGTACCTTAATCAGAATTGTGTTTTTATGCAATAAAGAAGCTTGGTAATTAGACAAGTGGTTTTGTATACTAAACAATGTAAATAAAAAAACACTTCAGACTTAATATCCTCACTAGTTGAAATCCTCTTATTTGGTACGTCAACCTCCTGAAGAAAGCTCAATGGTATTTAGTGCACCCACTCATTCCTCACATAGTATCCGGACTTATTCTTTCTGTATCTGTGCAAGGTTGTTCTAAAATTTGTCAATTTATCTTTGATTTATTTTGCCGAAAAATCAAATATCAAAGCCAGTTCTTCTCATATCTTGGCCTTTTTCCGGTTGTCTTTGTAGTTCGGGCCCGGCAAATCTTACAAAATACGATTTTAAAGTTAGTATTCTACGGTAATTTTGTTGTATCTTTGTCCCAACTCATTGCGCCTCGGTCGACTACACAACTGAACCCATTTGTGATGACGCAAGCCTCATGCGACGGTGCTCCCTGCCACTTTAAGAAAGTGAAAAACCTGCAGGGTACGATCACGCCGCATGCGGTAAATCGCCTCTGGTTATCTCAGTGTAAGGCCACCTTTCTGTTTAATATTCTATTATGTTTTTAAATCCCTGTATTTTACACTTAATTTAATGTATACACCTGCGTTTTTTAGCATGTCTATTATCGTTGTTTTCCCTGTGGAAATTTTAATATTTATTTAAAAAAAAGTGCGACTAACATTTATCGACGTGCTTCTAAAACCGCAATAATAATAATAATATGGTTCTAGGATTAACTCACTAGTCAATGTTGCGACATACACAAACATTTCTAGGCCACCAATTCCAACTTAAATTTTACAAAATTGTCAATTTAAATCAATTAGCCAGAGCTATACACTCGTATTTATTAATGATGGGCTCAGTTGATGAGTTAATATCAACCAATAACAAGAGATATTATCTCTGATTGGTTTGTATGGAATTGCCAGTCTATAAATTTACCTCACATTCCTGTCCACACAATTTTTTCATCGCTCAGACGATGGCTGTTGTAACTAGAACCGAAACGTTGTAAATTATTTCCTCAAGCCCGAAAACATTAATTTCCGGTGAAAATCAAAAGCTAGAGGGAGAAACGTAAGTCCAAAAGCGCACGTAAATATGGATAAAAAGCGGAAAAGTAAAAAACATCCATATAACATGTCAACGTGACAAATATATATACAGTAAGAATTTTAATTCTGTCGATTTATATTGTATTTAGCTTTAATTTATTCTCAAGTGTTTATTTATTTTGACGCAACTAGCACGTCATGCGGCTCGATGTCATACTACACTATTTTAATTAATTCACGGTGACCTGGTGGTCTAGGGGTAAGGTGTCAGACTTCTGTGCTAGCGGCCAGGGTTCAATCCTCAGTCCCAGCACAGATTTATCTGATTACCAAACCCTTCCTTCACCTCTGACAAGATGTGTATTAATCACAACTTGTGAATGTTAGGAATGTCCAGGCCTCCACCGTGGTTCGGATTCCACGTTAAACTGTAGGTCCTTCATTTCATCTCACAATCACCCTACCATTACACATTAGCGTAAGTGCGTATAACCCGAACGGGTAGTAAGACGGTGCTAATAATAATAATAATAATAATAATAAATTCACGTTATATTCATTTTTTAAACTGTTTTTAACGGGCATTGATTAGCGTCGAAGGAAACACCAGATAATAATAGCGATACTTTTATTAGAACAAGAAATACTTGTTTACGGGATTTTTGTCCAAATATTCCGTCAACATTTTAAAACAATATTGATCAGGTGTAATTTCATTTTCAACGTCTTCTACGAGAATCATTTTTGTCGCACAACACGAGGGAAAAAGAAAAGGATTGTAGCCGAGGGGGAAGGTGGGGGATGTGACGAAACAGATACGTTATCTAATCTCGTACAATTTAATTTTAAAAGGCCCGCGAGGGAAAAAAAGAAGAAATTGAGTTTGTTTGCAAACAATTATCATATGTCAAAATGTCAGATATCTGATTATGCATCCATTTAGTTAAAGCTTCTAATTTTATCAAGCTCATTGGTTATTATTTCTTTCCCCCCCAGATAGTCCCTGTGTCTACACTTTAATTTCATATATTTATAGACATATAGTTCAAAGTTATAACTTAAATATGCGAGATTTTTGAGGCCTCGGCGAAAAATGCTGAGAGGCGGAGTTGGAAGAAAGAAGCGGGATTTAAAGAGAAGATGACACACATTATTTTGAGTACAACAAAAATTCAAATTTTAACCGTTATTTCTTAAAATAATCTATCAAGTGTTCATCAAAATGATTACCAGAAACGTGACGAGTACTTTAGACTATTGGTAGACCTCTGCAGTGACGATGCTGCTTGACCTTTATGTGAGTTTTGGACAAACTCAACAGTTTCAACTATGACCTCTCAAAACATCTTTTGAGGTGATATCAACTTTTTTTTAAAAGTTTTAATCTCTACACAGCTTCGCCCTCACTACGAAGACGCTATATTTTTATGAGCCTTTTCCTTTTCAAGACTTCATGTTATTTTCTTCTAAAGTAATAATTATACATTTTTATCTTCTTAAGCTAACATTTTTTTAACAATGACTCTGGAAAGAATCGTTTGGCCAGAGTAATTCCTTCGACACGACTGCAATGTATTTTATGTTCTATTATTCCTTTAAAAAAACTATTTACCTCATAAAGGAAATCTATTTATTAGATATCTCAAGAAATTGTAATATTTTTTATTATTATTTCAATAATTTCAATAATAGTCCGAGACTGGACTAAAGATTTTTTTATATTAACGCATCAAATTATTGAACTATTATTTGAATTATGATTTGTATTTTAAATTTATAATTTAGCAGACGTCTGTTAGGCATGGTATAATTTTAGATAGACAATTATTTATTAAAGAAAAAATGTTTACTACCACATAAGACGCTGTTAATTGTTTCATCGAGAGGCCCCATACGTCGCTAGACGCGACAACATTCGCATGGGGCATCGCAAAGGGAGAGGTCGTCGCAGTAAGTGGGTGCAGGAAAGTGCCAATTTTACGTCCGGGCCCTCATGAACGCAACCGGTCTTTTGTCAAATTAGGGTACCTGGTTATTGTCATCCCTGAGGCCCTTCTACTAAGATATTACAACCGGCGCACTTTCACGAAGGAGCTTAAAAGCAGCAGTATCCAATATTCATCCGAGGAGAGCCGTGTTAGCTGCCATGGTCGTCACCGGAGAGGCGTAAAAGCTTCCGTGCAGGACTGAAAGGCAGGTAAAGGAATAAAGAGGTAAGGAAAGAGAAATAAAAGGGAGAAGGAAGAAAAAAGGAGGTGAAAGGAAAGATAGGATAGATTTGTCCTGCACGAGGTACGTCCTGCTCAGAAACCTCTCCTTTTAGTCGCTTCTTACGACAAGCAGGGGCTATTCCAGACCCCATTCTGGAGGGGGGCTGATTTAATAAAAATACAAAAAATACAAGAAGGCTTTTAATTACAAAGCTCATGTTTTAACCAAGTCACACTATTTGATTGCAGAGTTTCGAAGACTCAAAAGAGAACCCAGCACAAGATAGGAATTTGTAAGTATGTAAGTAACAGCTCTAATCAACCGAAGAGTAGCAATTATCCAAAAAGCCCGCAAGAATTAAGCTGGTATTGTCACATTTACTCTGAAGATATAATTAGAGACATGAAAGTATGAAACAAGGGTCTGAAATATGTCCATAAAGAGTGTGTGGGGTGGGGTCAATGATAAACTTCTAAACTTTATCCGTCCTTCAAGTGAATACTTCTTTAAATGAAATCAGCATTTTTCACAACATAAAAAAATAATTTTATTTATTTTTAGTCTTTAGCTCAAGTATAATATTGTGATTTTATTCAATAAAATATTTAGAAATCATGTAATTTTTAAAAAAAAATTCTTCCTTTAAAAATCTCTAACGCTAGGCCTTATTTGGTACCAGGGTCCCAATAAGGCCCAACATCTACGCTGTATCATCTCGTCCATCTCGAGATGGCTGCTCGTGACGCCTTTATCCATAAACTGCATATTTTGGCAGTCCCCCCCCCCCCCCCTGCGGGACGAAGTTTAAAATAGTCCCGCAGTAACCCCTGCTTGTCGTAAAAGGCGACTAAAAGGGGAGGCTTCTCTGCAGGACGTACCTCATGTAGGACAAACCTTACTTATATTTTTCCTTTAAACTCCTTTTTATCTTCCTTCTTTTTATCTCTCCCTTCTTCTCCTATCTCTCTCTCCCCTTCCTTATTCTCCCTTCTATTACTTTCTTTACCTATTTCTTCCCTTCCCCCTGCCGTTCATCCTGCACGGAAGCCTTTGGCTTCTTCGTTGACGACCTTGGCTACTAACCCGGCTCTTCTCGGACAATTACTGGATACCTTTGAATTTGAGCTCCTGAATGAAAGTGCGCCGATTGTAATATCTTTGTAGAAGTGCCTTCGGAATGACAATAACCGGGTACCCTAATTTGAGAAAACATCGGTTGCGTTCATGGGGGCCCGGACGTAAAATTGGCACTTTCCTACACACATTTGCTACGATAACCTCTCCTGGCGCTGCGCTATGCGAAGGTTGTCATTTCTAGAGTCGTGTGGCGCATCTCGCCGGGACAGTTAACAGGGCCTTCCTTATGTGGTAGAACCAACTTGGATCACCATGGGTCTACGATCCGAGTATTGTGCAGGTTGTCGCCCAAAAAGGTATGGCCACCTCCAATGTCGCAGCTGACACCTTACTGTCCGCTAACAGCGAACATAGAACACCCGCTGGCAACTCACTGCCCGGCTCCTCGCAAGGTCGTAATATTGATAACAGGTGGAAACGGGTAAGGCCGTCCAGCGCTTTAATTGAAAAAATCCAGGAAGTGGTGAGGCCCCAGCACCACTTCCTGGTAATGTCTCGAATAGATGAAAATGAGAACCTCAGGCGTGTCAGCCCATTTGTCCCCGAAATAGTGATAAGTGGAACAGCCGAGTCTGGGGTTTCAATTAGAAAACTGCGCGATGGAACAATAATGATCCAGACTGACAATGACCTTCAGACAGCGAAAATAATGGCAATAACTGATATACCGTTGACCCCCTCGAATCATTTAAAGGTGAAGGTGGAACCGCACAGGTTCCTCAATATTTGCAAGGGAGTGGTCACTTGCTTTGACCTCGACTGCTTAAGCATTGAGGACATCTGTGAGGAGCTTTCCCCTCAACATCTCACCGAAGTATATAGAATCACCTCCAAAAGGAACGATGTAGTGAAGAAAACCGATAGTTATATTCTAACATTTGCCACTCCTTCCCTACCAAAAGAGGTCCGAGATGGTTTCCACGTGCTCAGGGTCCGGCCGTATGTCCTCAACCCTCGGCGCTGTTTTTAATGCCAAGAATTTGGGCATATGAAGTTGCGATACCGTGGTAAGCTAACCTGTGCAGATTGTGGACAGGAGGCTCTTGATCAGCAACCATTCCATTCTCCTAAATTCTTTATAAATTGCAAGGGTCCTCATTCTGCCTGGTCTCGGTCCTGTTCGAACTGGAAGGTAGAGAAAAAAGTCCTGGAGATCCAAACATATAAGAAAATACCTTTTGCCCAGGCACGCAAAGAGCATACTTCACTGCAAGCTTCGATATTTCAAAGTTCCTACAGCCAAATTGTCAGCCAAAATCTAAATTGTCCTAACTGCCATTGCGCAGTTAATATTGCAAAGACGCCTACACGACCTGTACCACTCGTCTCTATTCGAGACACACAAAACGACCAGCACCAACTATGGTGGTGCCAAAAATATTACAAGTGGTGACACCCTCACGGAAGTCGCCTCCACCACCTGTACCCCCGAGGAGACCCCCTCGGAGAACTTCCCCGAGCCCATCCAGGAAATCCCCTCGAGCCCTTCTTGCAGAACGCTCTTGAGCACTACTTGGCGTGCTAAATCACGTGCGGCTGTTGTTGGTTCGCCCACTCTACTTTCTGGGTCTCGGAGGTAGGATTGGGTGTTTGAACACGAGGCCTCCAAGGCTGGTACCTTGAAGAAGGATCAGCGAGGGACTGCCAATAAATTTAATGTAAACAAAGCGTCGAGGGCTTTAACCAAGCCTTCGAGCAAGGATCCGAGTACCCAATCTCTCCAAAATAAACCAAAGCCTCTCCTGAAGCGGGAGGTCCAGGAGAGACTGGGAAAGGCAAGAGGACCTAAAAAGGCCCTCAACCAATTTTTATTTTTAAGAGAGAGTGTCATGAATTGCGAGGTTAATTAAATTTTATATTAACAAAGTATGTCGCTAATACAATGGAATTGTAGGGGTTTCTATGCTCGTGTAGAGGAAATTAAAAAAAAAAATTTTCCTGAATCCTTCCATCTTTTGTTTGCAAGAAACCCACTTCCGCCCAAATGTAAATCCGATGCTTCGTTGGTACGATGTATATCGTACCTATGAGCCATTCTTTGATCGGGCTAGCGGAGGTGTGGCTATACTCGCACGAAGCAATTTATATCATAAACATACCAATATCGTACCTGATCTCAAATTGATCGCTTTCCGAATCTCCCTTGATATGGAAGAGTCAGTATGCTGCATCTACCTCACCTCCAGGTGAACGGGCTTCAAATAGGACCCTGGAGGCTCTCTTTATATAACTTCCCGCCGCCTATATCATCTTGGGCGATTTTAATGCGTATAATTTAGTGTTGGGATCTAATTTTACAGACGCCCGTGGGAGGGAAGCCTTAATGCGCCTCTATAAAACCATGGTGATATCAAAACTTGATTACGGCAGTTTTGTTTATGGCTCAGCTAGACCTTCGGCGTTAAAGATGCTAGATAGTGTCCACTATGCAGGCATTCGACTGGTTACTGGTGCCTTTCGAACCAGTCCACTCGTCAGCATCTGTGCAGACGCAGGTGAGCCTCTTCTCTTCTATCGGTGGTCCCATCTTCTGGCATCTTACGTGAATGGTTTGGATCCGGATGCTCTCGGTTTTCAACATGTGGGGGATAGTCCTGGCAAAGGCTATCCCCACATTCCCAGTTCGAGTTTCTTCCTGGAAGGTACGCCATTTTGATCTTGCCAAGTACCTTAAAGCGACCACCCCAAACTTCCTATATGAGAGGACTTTTAATGAGCTCTTTGTAACACTCTTTCAGGGTTTTAAACGCATTTACACGGATCGCTTGAAATGTGAAACCTTCGTGGGCTCCACCTTTGTTGTGGAAGGATCCAATTTTAAATTTGGTTAACCTGGGTAACCAGTGATTTCTTACGGTGGAATTATACTCCATTTTTAAATCTTTCTGTTTTGTGTATCGTGTCACCGTTCTGTTCTCATCTGAACGGATTCCATGAGTGGTCTGTTGGCATTGTCTACTCTATACTCCTGGAATCCCCTCGTGCAGATAATAAATGAGCAAATTTTAAAAATAGATTCATTAAGTTCCCGTCTCTCCTTTTGCTGGATTTCTGTTCACGCTGGTCTTTCAGGAAATGAACTGGTGGACCAGGCGGCCAAGGAGGCAACACGCCTGCCTCCTGAGGCGTGTCATGTTTTTAGATCTAAAGGGCTATGTTTGGCGTGGGGTCTTACTCACCTGACACGAGCAGTGGGTCTCGACCCTTGCTCAGAACAAGCTGCAGTTGCACTGTGGCCACCCTTGGCTGCGGATATATTTTAGAAGCAATAAACAAGTTGTTGATATAAAGTTATGTATATCGTTTATTGTTGGAGGTACAGCACACAAAGAGGTCCCAAGACGTGTGTACGGGCGCGGTGGACGGCGATTCGCTCGCCAGACTAGCCATTCTAAGAGGTGTTGACTCATCCGAGTCAGACAAGTTAATCCCTTCCTTTCGCGTCTGGCAAGCTCTCACTGATCAGAGACCGACCCTAGCGCTATGGTTGTCTGCGTTCGCCACCACCGCACACGTCACACGGTCCATCATGGACAGTGTCGCGGTGGCTCTCTTCTATACGAAAATCTAGAAGAGAGGAAGTCATCCTGACGAGACTCCGCGTCGGGCACACATATTAAACCCATGGATATTTATTAATAGAGGATCCACCTCCAGTGTGTGAAATTTATCATGCTCCCCATAGTGTGTACCATATTTTGGTGGAGTTTCGCAAGTATGCCCCTATTCGTCTGGCCCTTAATTTTAAAGGTGAAATTAGTTTTTTATTACGTGACTGTGCAGAAGGGGCTATTTGTTTACTCTATTTAATACGCCAGGAGAATCTTTTTTGTACCATTTGAGTACTTTCGTAAAGTGACTCATTTGGATTTGATCTCATATCGAGATCCTTTTAATATTTTAACATATTTAATATGTTTGTTTGGTCGTTTTAACAATTTTAGTACACTTAAAACATCTTTTCTAGTCTTTTTTAACAGATTATTACTTTATCATGTTTGTCTTATCTTTTTAACTAAAATATTGTTTTAATATGTTTGTTTTGTCTTTTTATTGGTGTGATACACTTGTTGTTGTTTTTAGCAGATGTTTCATTCAATTTGTACTATGAGCCCATTTGAGCATACCAATGGAGTGACCTCATTGTGTCGATGGGCCTATAAACTCTAATAATAACAACAATAATAATAATTGTAACGATGTTACAACCAATAACATCTAACACATACCACCCAGTAATATGGGATTACAACACTCACCACCAATGGCCTGGCTTCTCTCCGTCTGATAGAGCACTAGCACACTAAGACATCCTCTCCTGTGAGTTGAACAATGTCGACTGAAACGAGACGCTCGTCATCGAAGCACAGCCCACAACAAACAAGGACTTAACTTGACCAAGGTCATTTCCGGTTCCCCCATCTGGGAGGTTCTGTAAACTTCGAGTGGTTAATGGACTGACCGCTAAGCTTCGAGAGCGCTAGTCTTCTCACTTCCTTTTGTTCTTTGTTTCCATCCTGCTTCCCCCCCCCCCCCCCTCTGGGAACATATGTAGGCTGTTTTCACTATATAATGGCTAGTACTCTCTCGTCACTCATTGTACCACTGACTTGCACAAAGGTGAGGGCGCCGATATAAATAGGGCTAGGAAACTTTAGTTAAAATTCTGTTCTGATGTAAATAATGGGGAGGGATTCTTTTCAAAATTGTTGTTGGGCTTACTTTATTGTAATCATGCTTGCTAGATGGGTTTTCTGGTGGGGTTCAACGTGGATGAACCGCTAGTCAATATTTGTTTTTAAGAGGAATTCATGATTTGCGTTAGTACTCTGTGTAATTTTGGCGCGCTCTCATCTTCACTTAGTTCTGTTAAGTGATTGCATTAGTATTTTTACAAGTCTCAAGGAAGTTATTAGAGCAATGTATGCACGTATTAGTTGCGTAGATTATTGTATATATATTTAAAACAAATTTGGTTATCATGTTAGGTTGTATAGGCTCTGACGGCGGTTTACGAAACATATTTATACTCTTGAAAGTAAATGATAAAATTAAATTATCTATTGTTACTTAGGTGTAGAAATCAACGGCAATTGTTGAGACTTATATATAATCTTTGTGTCTGCTTTGACAGAATACATTATTTATTATATATGAGGAGGTGATTTCCAAAACTTCATTCTTCCACTCTGGCATAATTTTGGGAAAACAGGAAAAACCGTTAATTTTATTACAAAAGCATAATTCAAAAATCTGATTGTATTGGAATAAAGTTAATAGTATGTGAATGGGATTTGTATGCGCAAAAATAATCCTAGGGATACACATTTTATGTAAAAATGACTTAAAATTTGGATTGTTTAAGTTTTGGCGCATTGGTTTGGAATTTTGAAGTTTTGGAATGAGAACTTATGGATCTATACAGTTTTTAAACATCCGCCAGATTAACATAGTTAAGTGAAATTTCCAAAACTGTTTCACACTATATGATGTTTATTGAGAGAATCACAAATTGAGTAAAAATTACTTATAATAATGGACTATAGCTTATACACACGTTAATAATGTTCCTAAAATCCACCTAAATTAAAAGTTTGTAAGGTTTTCTTGATTATAAACAAACAAATTTTGCTACTAAAATAACTTCAAGTGTCTAACAGCACTACACAAAAAAAATCAGGCACCTATATTCTAAGATCTTCAGTTTCTTCCCAGGCCATGCTCTCTTCAACCTCTTCAACTTCATTAATGTCTGGAATTTCTTGTTCCTTCAGTGTGTTAGAGTAGTAGACAAGATTCTCCATTGACTCCCAATCTTTGCCAAAATGTTTTTCCAGCAGTACTTTTACATCTTTCAATTTTTCGTATTTTACAGTAACTTTGTTAGGTAGTAGGTCAGGGTTTACCTGACTTAAGCGTTTGCCCTTCTTTAAGAGAGGTTTAAATTCTGACAAATCTGTCCTATAATTTGCCTCCCCTTTCATAAGGATTTGTTGAGTTTTAGGACACTTCTTCAGAACAAATCGTTTGGAGGCAGCAAATTTGAAATGTAGTTGTGCTGGTTGTTTTACTATTGGTGTTAATGCCACCTTCCAATTACACACAGGGACATCATCTCCAACACTCCTAACTGTGCCAAACTTTTGGAATATTTCCTCATACTCCTCAGGTTGAACAATTGTATCTTTTTTCTTCACGATTTTCTCATCCGACCAAACACTCTGTCAGGAGGTAGGAATGAATGGCCAACAACAGGAAAAGTAATGTGAACTGATTGCACATTTCCAGATAAATCAGAGCTCAACCACTTGGCTAACATACCAATGACGGTTATGTTCTTATTCTGTCCGGGACACCCATCACAGAATAACTCAACTTTGTTGATGTCCTGCAAATCAGAATTACTCAGAAAGTGGAACAGAATTGAGGCAATTTCATTTGAGCCTTTTGCTCTTTCATTTTCTAACCATGAATAGATGAAAACGGTATCTGGGTTTTGTGGTGCAGTTGAGGGACCGACACAAACAGTAAAGTTATATTGTACAACTGGCGGCTGTAATATGCTGACTGGTCAGGCACTTTGGGGAGAACAAGGTTCTTCTCACAGTCAAATGAGAGTTTTAAAACATTTGAACCACTATCTGACTTTAACATATCATAAAAAGCACTGCTTCTCATTTTATGGACTGTGAGTTTAGCCATTGCTTCATTCTTTTGCACGCCAGTTGCGGTAGGAATGATAGCTCTTAATCTGATGCATTCAGAACATGCATCAGTAGCTGGTGTTTTAAAGCTATAGTTGAACTCATAGTTGAAAATGTCTCTGAAGAAATTGTACTTAACTCTATTCTCATAATTTTCATTCTTATTGTAGGCTAACCACAATTTCCGAATACTACAATCACTAGGCAAATATTTTTCACAGTTTTCTCTCTCGTGTAATGTGACTCTACACCCTGAAGTGCTGAAAGATAATTCCGAACACTTTGTCTCATACCAATGTATTTTTTGCTTTGGGTATCCCCTCCCCTCCTTTCTTTTGGAGATTGACCTTCAATGAAATACTTTTTCCCAATGTTTCGCACTCGGAAAGCAGATATACCTAATATAGAGAGAAATGTCGGTGAACAAACTTTTACCATTGCTCTAGATTTGGTTGAAATAAAATACTTGTTCATTACCTGAGGCTTTTTCTTGCCATTTTTGATTCTGTTGCGTTTGGGCTTTTCTTGAATGGTATGCTTCAAAATGAAATTGTCTTGAGCAACTTTATCAGAAGTACTGTAAAAACGTTGGTGAAAGCGTCGAACGTCCTGCATTGTCAACGAACTACAGCCATATGTAGTTCTCCCTGAAGTGTGACGGCATTGAGGCAATTTCGGCAACTTTTTCGATTTGTGTCTGTGAAAAATAAAGAACACAAATTTAATTACAAGCAAGACACTGATAAGGAGTGATAAACCGAGGATATTATGCTCTGATCAATTCTCCTATCAACTTAACACAACTCTAGAATTATATGAAAATTGTATTAAATATATTAAAGCCAACAGAGAAAAATAAATTTTGATTCATGAATAGTTGGTATATTAAAGTTTCAAATACTTACCGATTCTGTTTAAGCTTCTCCTTCTTCCAGTGTGATCTGTCTCGTCGTTTCTTTCGTGATTTTTCAGGTAGAAGTTGTACAGACTCTGTTACCATGTTCATTGTGTTTCATTAGAAAATAACATTCACGTTCTGAGGTTTTTATATTACTGTAAAAACTAGAACAGCTGATCATCTGAAATACTTTAAACAAAATACCACATGATTAACAAAAAATTATCCTACTTTAGTTACATCAAATCCCTCATAGAAGAAAACTATGGAAAAATGTAGTTATGGAATGGTTCTCAATAGTAGGACAATATGTCTCCTGTGGATATGTGAAGTTTTGGCACGAGCATGTTTGTGTGGAAGAATTAAGTATTGGAACAATATCTTTTGTGGAAGTATGAAGTTATGGAAAGACAACGTATTTTCAAATATTTATTTTACTAGAATAAGACTGTTTTGGTGCATTCTGGCATCATATTCTGCTGCAGGGCTGCAGATCTATGACACAACATATACAGCTCGAAAAATGATAAAAATGGAAGAATGAAGTTTTGGAAATAACCTCCTCATATATATATTTAAAGTAAATTTTATGGGTTCGCTATTTCATATATCTAAATTTGACGATAATTGCTATCTTATATATATGTAACAACTTACATTGTAACAACACTCACCAACTCGGACAGACAACTGGGACAGCGATGTAACGACTTACATGGTAACAACACTCGCCAACTGGGACAGCCAACTGAGTCAACACGCGGCACTAGCTTGACCGGCGACCTACGCTCTCGCCAAATACATCGGACTGACTGAAGGCGTGTCCGCGCCTGCCGGCAACGAGGCTCGACCACGTGTTCGGCCAGCAGAGAAGATGATAGAAGAGTTCCGTTTCCGCCTTCGCCGAGCTTCGAGAAGGTGCTAGGTGTTCGATATGAGTCTCGAACCTCTCCTCCCCCCTTGTTTGTAATGTTCTCCAACCTTCCTTTCCTTCGATCCGCCCCCCTTCTCTGAGAATTAATTTCGTATAAATACTAGCGGTACCGGGATCTCAGGTCACTTACTACCCCACCGGCTCGAGGATAAGAGGTGAGGGCAGCGACTGGGTTTCGGGGGATATTACCTTCCTACCAAATTTACTGTTTCGGCGTCATGGGGGGAACTCTTTCTAAATTACTATTTGGACTTTGGTATTAACTTATGTTTATTTGAATATTGACTATGCTACGCGCTTATCGCTGCTGGGAGTTAGACCGTCGCTTTCGCCACCGCTTATATCCAGG